>JAPUBX010001168.1:0-32027 GCA_028672205.1 Proteocephalus fallax | reverse complement strand
TGGTGATCAAAAAACATCACTATTTTAATTGTTCATTCCAATGAATTAAGGAATAATTAAGTCTTCCTCCATTAGATATGCCTTTGAAATGTAGTTTGCATTGGACATGAGTCGGCACGCATAGAACAGCATTGCACTAGCTTTTGAAGCAGTCTACTGATTCGGAGAGCTAGACGGAAGAAGGTCCTTTAAACGAGTGTAAAGGAACTTGTGTTTCTGGTTTAAAATGTGTTAGGCAAAAGAAGACAGAAACGGTTTGCGTATCGAATACATACTATTATAACTAGATGATGATCAAAAGAGGTGACAACGTGGAAGTTGTTAGTCGTCAGTATTGGAATCCGAATTGTTACTGTTTTCACGGGGAGTTTTGCGGGAATTGCTTCTGGGCGAAAATCTGCAACTCTTACCCTAAGTGGTGGCGCCTGGCGTGTGTAACAAGCGGAAGTCAATTGGAATCCCCGCGGCTGTCCTGCAAGGTAAAGTATGACAGTAAACCAAGTGTGTAACATTACCTACCCTCCAGAGAGAGCACTGCTCTCAGTCATCGAGATCTATGTATTATTGTTGTGGGCCGTCACAATGGGGCATGGGGATGTTCAGATGCACGGATGACGTAAAGGTTTGGTTGCAAGACCCGTTCGATGCGGTAGAGTTATGTGCTTCAAGGAGGGTCAAACTTCTTAGGAACGCGCAGTGGGGGCACAAGTCGCTGTTGTCCAACAAAATCTAGGATTTGATAGGTCATAGGTCGGCAGTTGCGGTAATAGAGGGTCTTCTTGCGTTTATATGCCCTTTCGAGGTGTACACGAGCCAGGTTGTTGCTATTACGGAGGTCTTCTCATAATTTAAGGATGGTGACTGGTAGCCAAAACTGAGGGCGGTCGGGAGCCGTGTTAAATATGTCGGCTGGAAGTCTCATTACGCGACGTGTAACCATTTAAAAAAAAATCCGGTGGATGAATGAATGTTGCACATGATTGCTAGAAGGCTGCAACCTAGGTGGCAGTCCAAATCGTGGAGGTGGATTTTACAGACGAAACTTTTGTGGAAGTCGTAGAGTGTTATATGAATTCGACAGATATGTAAGCAGTCAAACGGAGGCGTTGACTTTAGGGCCAACTATTGATCATAAATAATGTCTCATTCGATGTTGAATTCTTCGGTAGGCGTAGGAGTATAATCCGTGTCTTTTTCTCGTATATCGGAAGCGCGACTGCAGAATTGTCTAAAAAATCTACAGTAACATTTTTGATCTTTATTCGCTTTCCCAAAGTGATGTTGAACGATTCCGGGGAAACTGGGCTATTTATTAATTGCTGAAGCCACTTTTTTTAACTTTAAGAAGAAAAATTCGTGCCGCTTAACTGTTTATTTTTTAGTAAGAAAGAGGAGGCTTGTTGAAGATAACTATTTTTTTTAAAAAAAAACAAGCGTTTTCAGTAAGCTTATACATAATTTACAATTCTCGATTAATAGTTTTGTTTAAACGGAACCGACGCTTCTTTGAAACTGGGACTTTTAGGTTCGGCAATATTATTATTTTTTTAACAATGTGACCTTCCGCATAGTCAGGGGCGGTTGGTCCTTGACTATTTATGTCCAGGCGAAAATACTGTCTTTTCTCTGGAGGTTGTTATGTCCTATTTAAACCCGGTTTGCTTGTCGGCCAAGCTCCTTGACCTATTTTTGCTGTAAGCGGCTGAATATGGCGAAAGCCAAAAGGGTAAGGCTTTCTTTATCGGACAGTGCAATCGGTTCCGTCGTCTCCGTCTTTGCGTGTGCTATGCCAGCGACGTTGGATGCTGCGTCTGGTTCGTTTAGGAGTTCTGGGGTATGTTCCACCGCATCGTCCCCTTGCGTCTTGTCGTCGTTTTGCATCCAGGAAAGCGCGTCGGCTACTTCGTTCAACTTTCCCGTTTTTTTGCATCGCGAAATAGTGGCGCTGAAGGTCCATCAGTTACCGTACTATACGGTTGTGGACGTCCTTAGATCGGTGCAGGTACACCAGGGAATTGTGGTCAGTAACCACGGAAAACTTTTTCCCGTGTACGCAATCTGCAAACATTTTCATGGCCCATACGATCGCGAGACGTTCGCGCTTGGTCGAGGAATAATTTTGCTCGGCCACGTTCACCGTTCAAAAGGCGAACCGAATCGCTGCAAGAGTTGTGTCTTACGCGTCAGCTGTGATCTTGAACTCCTGTTCGAAGTCCGGTAGGGCGATAACAGGGGGGGTTGCTAACGATCCGCTTGAGCTTTTCGAAAGCTTTTAGTTGCTCCCCCCCACGCCAACGGAACTTTCTTCCGCACCAGTCGTCTCTTCTCCTCTCTTCTTGTTGGCTTAGATACGGTAACTGGGTCATTACATATATTTACGCTAGATGACATCTATGCTGGAGTCCGAGGTTTTTCACGTTGGATCGCTTTACATCAGAGATTAATACACTTCATAGAATCGGCTAAGGTTGGTCCGGACAGGCTCCCACACGCGGTTCTTAACAATAACACTTATAAATCTCTGAAGTCCCTTAATGGCATTGTGACACTCACCAAATACGCGGACGACGCGATTAAGAAAACGCCAGAAAGACAAATGCGAATTCTGAAAAACAGTGATATTTCCTTGTCGAAAAGAAGCCAATTTAAGAATGTGAGGACTGGGACGTCAATTTACTCCGTTGTCGGAACCAACTATTAGATAACATATAAGACTTTGTCCTTTTACGAGTGTTTGTTCATACATTTTCAATGCTCTCGTATTTGGTTCCACAAATTACCCTTCCTACTGGAGTCACCGTCACTATGGTAAGTTTTTTTGGGGCGTGGTTAAGTATAGTAAGCCTGTGTTCTCGCCAGCGTTGTGGTGGTGAACTAATATATGCATTTGTATTCGAGGACCGAGAAGGCGTAAATTGGTAAGGTCATTGTGTACAAATTCTTCTGAAGTATTATGAAGGTTGATTTCCCACTAAGCCGTTTGAATTGTGCTGGAACATGCCCCGTCGGATGTCTCAAATTCGGTTGAAAATTCAAAATAACGAAACAACTCTAAACATGATCCCAACAACTGATTCCGTTCGAGAATATATTGTTTAACCTTTTTGCTCACAGGCTCACAGAGACATAATTACGGCAGCACCGCCAGCTTTGTTGTTTTTTCAGCCGACATGACCCAAACGACGGCCTGTTCAGACTGAGACAAATTGACGCAGTTGCCTGCTCGCATGATGCCGCCCCCTCCGTATCAACCAACATTTTTTGCATCTTTTCGTACTTGCGGTTCTGTTCTGTTTATTGGTAAACATTTGTTTCCTAGTATTTTTGGAATTGATTAATTGAAACTGCAATATAAACGCATTAAGTGTACGGTTTGCGTTTGCTTCAGTGTGTAGCTGTTAGTGTGAGTAAACGGTAATCTATCTAAATTTCAACCATTAGTTGAATCGGCTTATGCTCGACCAAGGAAAGACAGTCGGGCTGGATGTAATCACGTCTTTTCTACTTGCTCGTGACGTGCTCAAAAACCTAGACAAATACGCATTACTGAATGTAAATTCGGGTGTCAAACGACACATCAACACGTTGCAGAACAAGCTAGATTAACGCTTTTCTGGGTGTGCTTTAATAAGACTCAAAGTGTACAGGCAATTGATCTTTCAAACATAACCATCTTTCAATCTACCCTACAACCCCTTCCTAATATTCACTGATAGAAAGAGATCGTAAAGCGGACCTATTAACCATTCGATCCAAGTAAAAGAAACGCATTCCACCGACATGGTTCACATTGATGGGGCAATTTTGGACATGGTAGATAACAGCCAATTTTACCTGGCCTGCATATGCCATTCTCATATCACTCATACAATAGCAACAAGCAACAATAGACTGTTAGACAGAGAAAAAGATTCGCGAGCAGAGCCATAAATTGACGATTTAACCTGGACTCTTGTTATTTTTTTGTCGCTTCTTGACTCAGAGTTAAGTTTGCACAACTTGAGCAAGTATAACAGGCGTGATCGTCTTCCCTATTTCGGCGCATACACTACACATTCTTCCACATTTTAGCGTCCATAATCGTAAACAACGTATAAATCGCCCTAGACGTCAGCTTGATCGAATCTGGCAAAAACCAACCTGGAGAGTCGTCTTCCATTGTGGAGGTCTTTCATAAGAAAATGCGAAAGGCCGATATAAATGCCCTGAACCGGGCGTTGAAACAGTCGAATAACGTCTTTACCTGGACATACCATGCCTTCAGACTCACCACCATCAGGCAACACCGGATATGCACTAACTTATAACCAACCCCCTTCCCAGAATCTCTCACCGCAAGCAATCTCCTTTTACCTGCGCGTTAAATAAACACGTTTGTTGACAAAATTCTCCTGTAAGGTATAATCAGACCCTGACAAAGTAGTGATTTTAACAAACGAAAATTCCATTCCTCGGACATATTTTAGGACGCAATGGAGCATGCAGCGTTTTCCGTCGCCGAAGGTATTGTGTTCAATTGGGTCCTTGGATTCAATGTCCTCGTTTTTAAGCATTCCGACCAAGGAACGAACTTCGAAAGCAGTCTGGTTCAATGCCTGTTCGACAAGCTCGGTATCATTTCCAAAAATACAAACGTTCATGGGCACCTCTAGAAACGACTTGTGTTACTCCCTGATATCACACCGACTCTAGACTACCAAATTACGATCCAGGAATCTACAGAAGTAAACCCCGTTAGGATGGGAAATAAAACCACCCCAAGACTACAGCAAACCCATTACACACACTAAGTGCCCTTCTCATTGAAATTTCGTCTCCGAAGCTACGTACATAAACCAGTAATGTGGACGATTAGCCTGTTTTCAACTTAAAAAAACGCCAAGTCGTTTAAGCCCGGTTTTACAATATCAAAAGAAACCGGTCACCATTCAGCCTGATAATACGGAGCGGTCCCAATTCAACCAGACGTGTCAGCGCTAAGTCTTGTGGGTGACTGAGATGACCCACGGTGGACTGAATTGGCGCTGATGCGTGAGAAGCGCGGAATGGCTCTCTTAAATGGGCGCATTCTCGTTGTGGGCGGTGATGGCGTCGACTCTGTGGACATGCGTACGACCCCGCTAGCAATCGGCGACCCCAGTCAGTGGACTGAACTAAACTCAATAGATCCGGGTTGCAACATCAACTGGGTTCGCCTCGCAGTCTACCAGAATCGGCTGCTCGCTTTCGGTATGTGCTGATGGAAATTATTATTATCTATAGTATCTGCGAGACTTAATTCCTTCTTATTCACATTAAAGAATTTTGTGACAGCTAGCAAAGTTATTCACAAATTGAAGAATGCGTCGCAGGTACAATCGGCAAAATGGTCGACAAGGAGGTGAGGGAAAGTTTTATCTACTTCTGTTTTGTTGAACGTCTGACGTTTTTAGCGTTGCCGTTGCAAATGCGGTGTTTTGACTGACTTCGTTTCTTCTTACATTTTATCAACACGCAGAAAAACCTTTTCCCTTAATTGTTGTGTTGTGATTCTATGCAGGTAAATTTGAAGCGATTTGAGTGGCGCAACATTGGCGGTTGTCCTGATGCTCTCGAGTGGCTCGGAGGCGCCGTCTTCGTTTACGTCTGAATAAATACCTTAAAAACAACCGCATGATTAATTCTATAAAAAAATTGTTCAAACACATTCATTTCCAATAAATTGTATCGTTTTCTTTGGGATATCGGCAATTTGAAAGCTTAATGTTTTGCTTTACGGATTAAAATTTTAACACATAAATGACTTATTGGATTTCTTAGTAAAATGGCAGCAACAAAGGCTTTTTTCAAAAAAAAATATCAATTAGACTTAATACCTGATTGGATTGTAAATAACTTTTATTTTATCTTAACATTGTAGGGGAACACCATCTTATTTGATTATATCGAAAGCTTTTAATAAAATTTCTAACAAATTCGAGTCGCTATTTGTAATTTTCGTTTTAATATCTATTAACAGATTTTTGTTTTAATGGGACCTGAGCAAGTTTAAATTTGAGACTTCTTCTACCCTCGTTCCGTGTACGGTGACCTACCATTCTGCTCTGTGTTTTTCCTCGAGATTATGTCGAAATGTTTGGCCTGCAGAAAGAAGAATATCTTTCCCAGAAAAGCCGTTACATCCAGAATGTCGACTAGTGAACGTCGACCGCCTCCCTCCCCGACTGTCAATAAGGACGACGACGAAACCCCGTAAAAGATGGACCAACTCTGTGAAGTCGTTTCCCAACTGTCGATTTAAGCGTCCCCGCTTCTGAATAACGACACGCCATCAGTTATCCTTACCTCGGCTATGGAAAGAGAGCCGATGCCCGTTACCCATGTTCCTAAACAACAGCGGACACCTTCCACCCCTGTTCATTCTCCTCGACCAAACCCTTTCGATCCCGTTAATATTCTATCGTCTGCAACTGATGTCGTTCCTCTTTCTTACACTCTTACGCCATCAGTGGTGACATTACTAGCGGGATGAACATTAGCCGTGTATAGGGCTCGAATCTGGCTGCCCCCACCCTTACTGTTGAAAACGTAAACAGCGAACTTCCTCGATTCGTGACAGAGGACAACATCCCGTGCTGTGGCGAGGCGCAGCTGAAAGAAACGATTGCGAGTAGGGTGAACACAACGCACTTTCTTTAATGGGGTTGCGTCCTACAAATGGGTATCTCCCTCGAAAGATCTGTACGAGCTTTCATCGGTTCTACGTAAGCAACTAAAATAAGCAGTTTCACCTAGTGCCTCTCCCCAAGGCAAAGGGTGAATGAGACTTCCGTACACTTTGTCGTCCGGGCACAAGAACACGCCTGAAAGCTGATGAAACAAGGTGTTATACGAGATTACATGACAGTGTTAACCCCCCTTACGGACTCCTCTCCGGCTTCCGTTCCCGTCTCCCCTTGGACCCGCCCACCGATAGCTCTCGAAGATATCTTCGAGAAGAACCTTAACGCCACGAAGGGGCCCAAAACTTCGACCGCTCTCCCGATTTCTCGCATAACGGAGTTAACCAGGTCAAGATTTCTCCAAGAAAAACTCGAAGAGACCGGGCGATTCTGCCCAGAAAGATTTGAACCACGACAGCGTAAGGTCCCTCGTTTATCCATACCCGTTTATTACGTAAGTCGAAACGCGAGCCGCATAAGACTCCAAGGCTTTATCGGGCGGTACACGTTGGACTTCGAAGTGACACCGAACCTAAGTTCCGACCTTATCTTATGACAAGACTTCTTCCAGACGGAACCTCTGTCTTAAACTTTAAGACCCGGAGACTCATTTTCAGCAAAACTTTCTGAGTAAACTCTGAAACCGTCGAGCTCAAAGGAACCCCAAAAAAGGTCCAGCACCTCGTAGATAATTATACGGAAAACGTTTGCACTCTCTACTGCCGAACTTGGTCGCGCCCACGAGTTCCGGTGCGATCTTCCCTACTACCGTTCACCCGTACTGGTCGATACCCTACACGCTTCAATAGGAATTCAAGCGCCAGGTGAAGGAAATGCTGTTCGCGGGGGCCATTAAACCAAGCGTGAGCCCGAACGCGAGCCAAGTGCTCTTCCAGCGAAAAAGCGGCTGAAATTGGCTACTTTGCGTTGATTTCCGAAACGTGAACAGTCAAACCGTGGATGGGGTTCTTAATGCCCAGTTATTAACAGCAGCTTGAAAAACATGTACATGAAGCTACTTTTACAAACACTTCACACTAATTCAGAGAGTTAATGTGTTTAAAAGGATTGCATTATATGTGGTAATATGTTGCAGAAACAAACAAGTTTTGAAGCGAACAGTGGGTTCAAAAAATTAAACAAATGATTAAAATGAAATAAATATTTATAAATACGATTTGAAGCTCATGTACACAGGCATAAAACTCGCTTCTAGTGAAACCTTTTCCCGGTTGACTGCGTGAAATACTGTTATTTTATCGCTTTTATATTCTTTAGCCAATGCATTTCGTCTTATTCGGCTGCCTCAAATGCTCGAACAAAAGGTCAACCAACATGTTCGACAAAACCTTCAAACTGCAAGAGCAAGAACAGTACCGTTCCCGCAAATGTTGATCAATATTTTGTTTATTACGGTTTTTGTTAAATATGTAAATATATACGTTTCGCGGGATAATTAATTTGAAGACGTCCTATCATTCAGTAGATTCGAGCACCTAGAAGGTTTTTATTCTTTTGAATGCCGTGCCGCATTTTGTAATACCTTCTCGGCCTTCTTCTGCGACATTCTTAATTGGGCGCACATAAAATGCTACTCATGTATGTTTCGTGTTCGAAATTATCTTTAAGCAAACAAAATAAGGAGAATTAAAACCATTTAAGCAAAAAAGGCGCCGTCAGTTTGAAGTCGCATATCATAAAGATTCCTAAAAAGTACGAATACAAATTTTTTAAAGTAGTATGCAGGTAATTCTTATAACTTGCTGCTATGGTGTTTGGCAAAAGACGTGCCGAGTTAGCGATACACATGTATATACACCATTACAAAATCGGTATTGGTCCGTAGTCTAACATTGTCATGAAATTAAATCCTCAGCAACATTCTAGTACGTTCGTATGCTTAACACTTCGCAACACAAATCATACCAAATGCATTTCTTTTTTAAACATCAAACAAGGGACGGTGTGATTGATGTTCAATAGAACGGCAGTTGAGAAACGTAGCGCCGCGAGGACACAACATGAACATCCGGTTGCTAATAAAATCATCAAACCCCTAATGGTTCGTCAAGTAACTGCTTTTATATGTAGAATTGTTGTTTCATTTCTGACACTTTGAACCCAAATTTGTGTTATTCTGTGAATAAATTTAAATAAAACAAATGAAAATAACTTAACCGTGCGAGCTTGACAGTAGCTCTATAATTTCGGTTGGTAATTTCTTCTACAAATTTTGTTCACAATCAAGTTGTTCCTTGTTGTTCTATACCTATCTATTTTGTAAACATGTATTCAATATCAATACAATCAACAAAAGATTAAATATCGTTCTGTTTACATTAAAAGCAATAACAGCTGATTGATAATAATAAAAACGCATTCAAAAACCGCAAAACCTTTACAAATCCGAACGAAAACAGATTGACATTTTTTTTCTCTGATTAAACCTTTGGTTATAAAAACAACTAAAAATGCACGCTGAATGTTTAAAAAAAGTCCTTATGAGGCCGAAAATTGTTCGAAATTACGAATTCTTTTATCGATAAGACGGGAATTTGGGAAAACATTCCCTGATTTTAGATATTTTCTTGCAAACACAACAAATAACACCCTTATATTTATATTTAGAAAATTATAAAATAAAGAAAACTGTTATAATATATTATACATAATATTCTACACGAAATATTGTTTTAATATTGTTGACTTAATTGCGAAGGTATGTTATGAACGAGATGGACCAATAGGATGTCGTCATCTATCTTTGCTTTCTTTTGTAACGCCCCGGGTTTTTTTACCAAAAAACTTGTGGCGGGATATAAAGGACGCACAATATATATCTATTACATTGACACAAGGAGTACTTCGTGAGCGGATATTCATTTTTTTTGCGTTTTTGCATCTTATTAGTCCAAAAGACTTTGTTGATCATTTGAGCCTATCGGAAACCGTAAATAGTGGATCTGGAGACTGGCATTGGCGTTTTGTAAGTGCAATGCATTTTAATCGTGCAACAAATCTTCATGCGTTGCTGAATTACTGTAGGCAGGTGTCGCAGCCCCAGTTTAGGATTATAGAAAAAGCCAATTTATCAATGTAAATCTCTTCGACCAATGCGCCGTCTATACCGTTCAATTCCGACAAGAACAGCGGCATATCGCAAATCGGTCATTCCCTATTTGTCCCGATTTATAGTCTCACCAGACCAGGTTAAACAGGAACTACAAGACAATTTTCGCATCTAATATTTGTTATCCTGCCTTTTTTAATGCTGAAAGTTTTGGTCCTCGTGACCTCAATAAAGCAACTACAATTATTATTATCATTATGCCTTGCATCAAGGTTTTGAAAATACGCATTTATAAACTTCATAATGGAACGAAGAGTGTCTGTGTTCTTTTATATACCATTCTTACGTAATTAATGCGGTTCTTCTAGGAAGCTGGATGATCGAGAAATCGCAATCCCATGTAACCAACCGTGTATCTACGAGACTGGGTGAAATATTTGTATTCCATGATAAACCTTGATGGTAACGGATAAGCCGTACGTCTTTTTTTGGTAGATTACGGTGTTAAAAATCTACATCTCTAAGATAGATTGCGACGTGAAATGATCTAAAGCATTTTTAGCTAGAGGTCTTTGTTGAGTTGTAAACGAAGACCAAACGCTTGGGAATAGGAATTTTCAGTTTGTTTCTATTTTTAACTCAAGTGTTAAATTGATATTTGTGAAGGTACCTCGACGATTGTTTTGGCATTCGCAATGGACCATCTTGGTGCGTGAAGCGCTTCTTGGAGAACGCGTTGAGGCAGACAAGACGATGGGTGCCACGAAGGACGGTCAAGAAGATCATGAACATGATGATAGACTCCCCAGAAATCCTGGTGAAAACCCTGACGGTACTTCCCAACATACCAAAGATATTTTTGATTGGTTCCTAGACCGATTCTATAACTGAAGCAAGAATAGTCCGCCTCCTGTATTGAAATCAATGGCATCTTGCCCCGAACGCCATGTGAGCCCGTTAATTTTATGAAAAAATTTGGTGCATTGTAAAGCTGCAATTTCTCTAAGGTTTCATGAATATATGCCGCATAATAAGTTGACGCCGTGATTGATCACGGTTAATCCGTAACTATATACTTCACCACATTTGCTTTGGGCATGCTTAGGACCGCTCAGACATTTACGTAGAATATTCCGAAAAAGGTATCGCTATCTATTTTCGCGTTGAAAGAAAGAGTAGGCGTTTCTTCAAGCGATAGCAGATATGTTGGCAGCGTGCGTAGTACCAGCGTTTTGACGGAGTACCCACGACTGGCATACCTATCGATTGGTGGCCAATGACGTTACTGACGAATACCAACACTCTGGAGAGTAGATTTTTTAGGCGATGGTGACTACGCCAGGTACTAGTCCGCACAGAAGGTGGACAAGACCTTGTGATTATGCGTTGACGACCGTTAGATTCATAGACAAACACGTCGAGTCCCCTTACTATTGCGAATCTCATGTCGACACAAAGTGAAGGGCTTTATATTCTTCCCCACACTTGGTACTTGCTTATATGGACGAACACAGGAGTCTTATTTTCGGAAACTTAAATTGATTTTGCCATCCAAGCAGACAAATAGACAATTGGCCTGAAACTGCACTTTTCCTGGGTTTTACGAATTTAACTTCTTTGAACCTCATATCTAAAAGTCATTCAAGCGATAGTAGGTGTCAACGAAAAACTGATCACGGCGACTGAGATTTTCAATAAACGTAACCTAGGAGTTTTGACGATTGTGCGAAATGACGAATTGGTTTATCGATAAGACGGGAGTAATAGGAAACGTTACCAGATTTTGTATATTGTATTTGCTTGCTATAGAAAGGTAAGTAATTAGTGGGAAATTGTGAGTTTCTCATATATTCGGACCCAATGCGATACCATCTGTGCCCGTAACCTAAAATTTGAACCAAGTACTGACATGGCCGCCCATTCGCAGCGATAAGAGACAAGGTCGGCGTCTACGGTCGTCAAGTTTTGGCTGCAACTGCGAACTCACATGTAAAATATACTTGACGACATAATCAAAGAAAAGGGCTAAACATTCGTCACCACACTGGGCACTTCCTTATATGAACAGACACATGTCTATATTACCTCTCCATCAATTTATAACTGTTTGCATCATTATATCCATTCTTTTCATTTCAATGCGTCTACTCATTATGGCTGCCTGGGATGTGTATCCATGTTCTAGGATAACCGTTACACAACCCCAGCAAAGGTCTAATAATTCTTTAAGCCAAAATCCTACAATCGGAACAGCGTCATATTGGTGTCAGAAGTAACGAACCTTGCGTCACACACGACTGCCTCGACCATTTCCTTAAATGCTTTGTATAACGTCTAAGTTTCCTATGGACATCCGGCTCTGTGACCACTTCTTTGATGCAAACGTGCATCCGCTGACGCTTCCATGTCCCAACTAATTTCCGAACTGATCTTACCCTCGCCTATTACCAAGACAATCCTCTACACTAGCACTGAGGACAGTGCTACACCTGAGAAGGGGGTATGTAACGCCCGTATGTTTTACCAGAACAAAGCGCGGAATATGAAGGACGCACAATATCTACGGCGCGCCAATGAACGCCACCTCGTGTCATCTACCTTCAGACGAGATGGCCCTTTCCCATGACGGCGAAGACTGCAAACTGGTTCATCTAGAGTGAGACTAAACACTCTCCCCTCAAATACAGGATGCCTTACACTGGATTTTACAAGGATACAGCCGCCTTCATCCACAGTCGCCGAGACTAAAGCAACTTCCTCTCTTTCAAAACCAGCATCGTTGTTTTCCCGTTATAAAGACCCATCCCATTTTTACCCCAAGTCTATATAACCTCTCCATCCATTCATAACTGTTAGCATCATTATATCCATTCCTTTCATTTCAATGCGTCACCTTATTTTGGCTGCCTGGGATGTGTATCCATATTCTACGATTACCGTTACAAATCCCCGAGCGAAGGTCTAATATTTCTTAGGTCAGAATTCCACAATTGGAACAGCGTCACACTTTCAATAAAAACAAGCAAGTTTATTTATATACTATTAATTTTCTTATAGCTAAATTTCATAACTTAGTTGATTAAAACCAACTGATTTTATAATTGTTATAATTTCTTTTATAGAATCGACAATATATAATCAAACCCCTTTATCAAGACATGTATTAAGTTATTCGGATTTTATAAGAATGGTTTTGGATACACCGACAGGTTATTTTTAGGTTTCTTCGACTCTATATTCCAATGTTCGAATAATGTTTGTATCTGCTCTGACGATATATTTTTTATTATTCATATTTCTGATGAACACCTCCGTGTGCAATTTATTTGACACCGCCTCTAGGAGAGACGCCTAGTTTTGAATGGAATCATATGCCGTTTCCAAGCAGTGCCTTGGCAATTATCTCTTATAGTAGACGCTTAATAAACAGTTGAAGGATGGTTTACACCCACCAGTGATTTTTTACCTAAACTCTGCAGTGCGTTCAGATAGAAATAGTGAGTGGATAACGCGGATATTCGGCTTCAACCAACTTTGTAAAGTCTTTGGGTTTTCGCAACAAAATGGGTCTGACGACAATGCTTAATATTGTGCATTGCAGGTTGGCACACAAAACCTCTCTTCGATAAACGTTTCATTATTGGGTGATCATGCTTATGTGATCTAAGAATCGCGCACAACGCGAGAGTTGGTTGCACTGGTTGCACTTCAGGAGATTTGCCATCAAGGGATATTAATGCTTGAAATGCGTTGATAATAAATGGCGCTTTATTCGTAAAGCGGACTTTGTGTTTGTTGGTTAAATGTTTAAATATCGGACCTGTCTGGAGCAAATCAAGCAAAGAAAACACAAGACATTGCAGCCTCGTCAATCTTACCGCGGCTTAGACAACCTTGCTCGTCGTTCACTTTCCTTCGACACGCGCCAACGGTAAGTGTGTTTTTGTATATTTTCACACGAAAATAAAAGACATATTTTAGATACTTTTTGCTATTTGGAGAATTGATCTTATCGATAAGGACACGCCGGTAGTAGTTTAATCAGGCACCGGGACGAATTTATCGTTTTGGATGGGTTCGATGCTTCTGACACCAATGTGTCAGAGTTTTCGAAAATGAGGTCCCTTTATGGTGGCATGTTTATTCCAACAGGCGAGAGAAGGAGTCAATAATGTTGAAATAGGTAGAGTAGATGTGATGATCGTAACACGTAAGTATGACAAATGGAGAGAAAGGACCGGTAAGTAAGTTCAGAATGGTGAAGGAGGACGTTGAGTTGGTTCTGGGATTTCTGAATGAAAATCCGCAACTCGCACGCTGTGAGGTGTGTTACGTCGTGGGCGTAGACCGGTCAGCTAGAAAGTGCGTGCCCTTCTTATAAGTTAAAGGTTGCACAGAAAAACAAGGGGTGTTACATTGCCCCCCCTCCAGGGCGAGCACTGTCCTCAATGCTTTTGGTAGGGACTATCTCCTCGTGATCGACCGGTTGAATGTCGGATTCCGGCAAGAATGGGATTGTGTCGGTATCCGCTGTAGCAAGTTGTCCTCTGAAAGAAGTAAAGTTATTATGGTGGACAGTCACAAGAAAGGCATTGGGATGTTCGGAGGCTCGGATGACAAACGTTTGGTTGTAGAACGCGTTCGACGCGGTAGGGTTCTGTACTCCAATGGGTGTGAAACCTTTTAGAGACCCCGGTTGGGGGTACCGGCTGGTGTCTGCGTACTTAATCCCCGATTCGATCTGTGGTGGGTTTGCAGCTACGGTCATAGTTGGTCTTCCGTCGATCATATGCCCGTCCGAGGTCAACACGAGCAAAGTTGTTGGTTTTGCGGAGGTCTTCCTGTTGCTTAAGGATTGCGTCTGGTGGCTTAAACTGGGGGCGGGCGGGAGCCGTGTTAAACACGTCGGCCTGAATTCTCATTTCGCGGCTTGTTACCATTTGAAGGGGGTAAATCCGGTGGACGTATGGATGGTGGAGCGGTATGCAAGGAAGCTGCGACCATGGTGACAGTCCCAATCGTGGAGGTGGTTGTTACTGACGAAACTGTTGAGGAAGTCGAGGAGTGTTCTATTGGTTCTTTCCACTTGGCCGTTTATTTGGGGGTGTCCAGGGGTGGTGCATGTCTTGTGTACGCCTAGCAGTGTGCAGAAGTGGCTGAAAACGGCGCTCTCGAAGTTTGATCCTTTGTCGCTGTAGATACTGTCAGGGACACGGTGTTGAGAGACCCAACGGTTTAAGAATGTTAAAGCGACTGTCTCCGCTTTCTGATTCGGGAGTGGTTCGGCTTCAGCAACTTTGGTAAAGTAGTCTACCATAACTAGGATATACCGGTTACTGCGTTCTGTCAGCGAAAGTGGGCCGACGATGTCGATACTTATGCGTTCTCCTGGGGATCCGGCCGGCATTGGTTGGAGCGGAGCGATGGGGTTGGCATTTGGGTCCTTGAAACTGGCACACCAGCTACAGGTTCTGCAGAACGTGTTCACGACGTCTCGAATATTTGGCCACCAGTATCGATGAGTAATTGCGGTTTCCATCTTGCGTTCTCCTAGATGACCGAGTTGCTCGTTGACGTCAAAGATCACTTGGTTGACTAGGGAGCTAGGGACAACTGCGTGTTCTGATTGGGAGCGATCTTGTTAGTAGATGAGGACGTCGTTCTGAATCGACAGACGGGGCCATTCGTGCCAGAGGCGTTTAGCGGAGGGGCTTGCGAGGCTCATCTCGTATGCTGAAGTTTTCCGGCTTTTCCGGAGGACGCGGTCATAGATGATGGCGGTGTCACGGTCGCTGCTCTGGGTTGATTACCATTAGTGCAGCGTAGGGTCGCTTAAAAACACCGCGCAGACGGCGTCAGGTATGTGTAAGAGTTCGTCTGCGTTTTAGTGTGTCTTTCCGAAGCGGTACTGTCTGTCGAGGTCTGAATTTTGTCATTTCTTTGGTTAAACACAATCACTAAAAATGACTACAAACTAATTTATTGTGCATTTTCCAGGGTAATTTCTTGAATATTTTCCTTTTTGTGAATAAAGAATCGCTTCTCAATGTTTGATATCATCGTCCTCTGACCTCAACTTAACCGAATTGCTGATTTTAATGCGCCACGTTATCCTAAAATAAAGACCTTAACCCAAAATGGCAATCCTGCTTTCATTTACCCTTCGGTTGAATAAAATAAATTTATTCTTACACTTATTTCTATCTTACTTTGAATTTGGCATGCAATGGAGCTCATCGTTATGGGTCACAATTAGGGTGGAAACGGAAGCATCCTCCAAATGCAAACAATTAAATTTACGTTTTCTTCAAAACCGGTACAAGATAAATTTTCTAATTTCGCAATGGCATATTCTTTTAGACGACCAATAAATGGTTGTTCTCGGTCGGGTATGTCCAAGTGTCAAGATAAATCTCGAGCCTTCATGCACACGTAGTCTTTTTATTATAATCACCCGAAAATTATTTATCATTATTACATTTGGTCACGCCGGTAGTAGTTTAATCACACACCGTCACAAAACATTTGCCATTATCAATCTTTGTGTTCCCAGTACACGGCTGTTATGGGCACTTACATCAACGCCTCGTTCGTGCGTCGTCCGGAATTCACGGCCAATGAGGAGGCCTACTATATATCGGAATACCAGTATTCTCGAAATAATAACTCTTAAGAAATCTCTTCTAATAAACAAGATTAAGTCGTTGTTGTAATCATTATATACCCACTGACTTATTTATTCTACTTTATTTATAAGAAGACACTTAATCCTTTCTCCTATTCAATGGCTATTTTCAAAACAAAGTCACATGTGTCTGTCTCTGCAATTTAGAGTATCCAATAGCTTTAATGCTACCAAACTGGTGAAGAGCCCTCGTGCGAACTTTAATAAGCGTAAATGTATTGCGGAGCAAATCGAGGAAAACTTGTCCGATCGCCGTGAGGACGAGCATCGGTCACAGGAATCAACCAAGAATAAAGCAATATAACGATTAAGCTTACTTTAAATCACCTCACAAAATGATTAAAAACTCTCTTCTTGGGGGTCGCAGTTTGTAATCGGATTTTGTCTTCACTGACAACATAACTGCTATCGTGCAACTTAATCACGATACTGCCACTCAGGCAAATAACCATCAGAAGATGCATTCTAGACAAGACAATCGCGGCTGCACTGCTGCGTGCTTTCAACGTCCTTCCTCAAATCTACTTGATGACTATCCTGTGTGCGCGTAGAAAAATGCTTGACACACGACTTAACTCGTATTGGCAAAACAGGCTATTCGGTAAGACCCTTTGATATATTTTCGCAAACAAATTTAAGACAGGATCAGAAGATGATAATCGTTGTGGCGAAAGATGAAATCGATTGAACCGGCCACTCCCACAAAGCACACGCTTTCTTATTGCGAGGATCCTTTTGTCCTTGAGCATTGGCCGTTTCCAGCGAAACCCATCTTTTACAACACAACGCGGAGAACATTCTCTAAAACTGCATTAATCAGTCTTTATGTTTCCTGGAGTGTATTGAACCTATTACGTTTTTTAATGTGCAGGGACGTAAAAAAGGAACTAAGAATCTATAAAAAGGTCTTTTTCCAACAAACAACCGATTTTGTTACATTTCTAAAAATATTTCGTGTCTATGAAGAAGGGTCTGACTTGCTACCAAAAACAACATTTTTTTAAACATTCTAGAGTGTCGAAATGCGTTAAGTGTGAGACGAATATAATAAAGAAGAGAAACATATAGAAAAATGAGAAAGCATTTGGCGCAAATGTTATTTGTTAAAGAAAGTCACCAGTGGGAAATTGTGAGCGTTTTATAAATTCGGACCCAATGCGATACAACCTTAAATTCGCAGCACTGACATGGCCGCCCATTCGCAGCGATCAGACACAAGGTCGGCGTCTACGGTTGTCAAGTAATGGCTCAAACGGTGAACTTACTTGTCGGCTTTGTTGGCACCTGTGCACGTTTTTAATTGACGTCAACATGTTAGAGTCGGAAATGAAAACTCCACCTCCTCTCCAAGTAACTGCGGTGTCCTAAAAGGCGCAGTGCTTTCTCCCTTGCTTTTTATCTATAACTTCGGTCCCCTTACGACGTGACACTTATAAAAAACGCGGATGACTTGAACTTGATGCCACGCAAGACAAATGGTGATTACAAACAGCTAGGGCAGGCAGTCACTGAGATACTCCAGTGGTCTTCGAAGAATGATTTTTGCTGAATGCACCAAAATGCATCCATATTACATTTTTTCAAAAACAATTTAATACTTTTTATCCTGCATCTTTAAACTGCTGACAGTTTTGGTCCTCGTGACCTCAATAAAGCCATAATAATTATTATTATTTCCTGGAGCGTATTGGTCGCACAAAAGTGTACGTGCGCACGAACACACTACGCACGCACGAATCACGCACCCCCAAAACGCTTTTAAATGCATCCAATTTTGTAGTTCTTAACATTCTGCGACTAAACAGCTTAACATGGGTGCAACACAAACTGTCCCGACTGCAACCTCATTGGTCCCCCTCGGTGACCTCAACGAACTCAGAAACAGCGGACGCGACTGCGACCTTAAGATGGAGGTAAGCCCATGGGTGAACGGCATAATCCCTAATCTCCCCGAATGTTATCGTACCCGTTTAAACAAATAAATAAGTGGTGTCCACGTTGTTGTGACCATTGTTTAACTGGACAGAGGTCACCAATAAGCATCACAGCGATAATTTAAATTTTAAATACTTACGCGTTTTTTTTGGGGTTGCTTCATGCAGTTCTTTCCAAACATTTTTTTTCTGACAACGTTAATGATAAAGCCGATATATCTTTGAAAGATGATGTCGAATTAACATATTGGTTTAGGTGATAACGTTCTCACTTTTATGATTTTCTCACGTTTGTTTTTCAGTCACTTATGCAACTCTTATAACTGGAGAAAGGTTTCCCTGAGAGTCATAAAAGCTATAAATTGAATTAAATAGTCATCTTCCGGAATTAAATAGGTGTGATTCTTGTGGTTCTTTTAAACCGTCTTTTTCGAAGTCTTTAATGATGAAGCCTATAATGCCGATGGTCATTAGAAGATGATAACAGGTTCACATCTTTGATTACGTGATAACGTTCTTACTTTTGAGAGGAACCGTTTGAATTATGTACCCTTTTTTCTAATATAATATTTGTTAAACGAAGAACGTCTTGGTTAAACACATTTTGGTACTCCTATCATATTTTTCTACAACGACGCACATAAATTATATTTGAAGAAGCGTGTTGAATTATTCATTCGTAAGAGCTTTGGCACATTTATTGCAATGCGTCTCAGTGCCACTATTGCGACATGACCTTGAAACACGCCATCGGGGACCTACACATTGTATGTGATTTCGAATAATGCAGAGCATTGTAGAATAAAAGAATACCGTATCGTGTGGCGAATTTTAGCCTTGATATGTTAAGGGGTCGTGGAATATGTCCGGTTCATTTATTTTTTTAACACTGTCAAGGAAATAGCTGAACATTTTTTCATGCACACCGCCTGCATGCTCGAACTGGAGCTTGAAATGATTGCGACCAGACTTTACATTTCTTCAAATGTTTTCGCCTGCTCGATCTTATTCGGCATTAATAAGTTCCACGTTGTGCAGCTTAACTTGCGAAATGTGCATTTTCAATTGGCATAAGTAAATTGTAATTGCTACTTCGGTCTTAAAACAAGTTGTATAAATTTGTCAATTTTGTTGGTTGATTGGTCGATGTGTTCAATGCCAAAATCGGTTTTTAAGTGAATCGGCAAATGATGCTCTCTTCCTTTTAGAAAACAGAATGCGTGCAGATTGTTACAAATTGATACGCCGAGACACGGTTATTCTTGTGGAGAATCGACCTGCTTTATATCTGTCAAACAAGTTACATGCTAATTTAATTTACCGAAAAAATGTACCACGGTCGATTCAATCAAACCAATATCAAAACTGGATGTTTATATTTATGATATGGAAACTGATTTTTTGTTCGAACTCATTCTCCTCCTACACCTTCTTTTGATCATTCTTGTCGTTTGAATTTTTCCGAAATTTGTTTCATTCTTTTTCATTCTTAAATCTACAGCTTCTCAGTTTTCTGAACGTCTTCCTCCATATTTTTTTACTACACCATTCCGGCCAGCCAATGTGTGAACGCTCAAATCTGTCTTTATCTTCTATAGATTGATGTTGTCGGCACTTTCAACGAACATTGTAAATATTTCGACTTAGACAAGGTCGTACGTTTCGTCAAGGCGTCCAATTTGAAGGCAGACGAACTTTTGCGTTTAATTTGTACATGGGGAGACAACAACAAGAAGGACTTGAACGACCAATGAAAAACTGTTTGCCGTTTTTAATGAACTGATTGGCTGCATTAAGGTAACCGATTTGTCTCAAGGAGCGGTCGATGCGTTTATAAGTGGATTCTCGCATTTCAGACTCAATCCGGATTGCCAGTGAGGTTTCAACGGTTACAATTCTGTTTGTTTATCTTGTATCTGGAAGTAAAACATTTTCTTGCGTTTCAGAAAACACCTTTATGCAGCAATGAACACGAAGGAACGCCTCCTTGTCTTCGGCCGGGTAAATGACGACGACGAAATCGGGTGTCTTACGACTTTGCCGCAGTTTGAGGAAGACGGGCAACTGGATGTTAAACTCCGGTATCTCTGGAAGCGCAGCGTTGCCAGTCTTAACAGTAAGTAATCTGTCGCTACCTCTTTGTTTTGTCTGGCTTGCAAGAAAAGAAACATCGCCGTGCATTTGGTCTTTAAGGCAACGTCTACTGCATCGGTGGAGAATCGGCCAGCAATTCGGATGTCTTCCGAACAGTCACGGTGATCGATGGCCGGACGGGACGCGTCACGCAGGCGCCACCACTCGCGACCCCTCGCTGTGAAGCAGCTGTTGCCGCGTCTGCAAACGAACTGTTTGTCTGTGGCGGCCACGGAGGAAGGGGGGTTGGTTGTCTTTCGAGCTGCGAGCGCTGGGTGGAAGGAAGGTGAGTTGTTTGTTGCCGTGGCGTTGTTGTTTTTCTCGTTGTCCGCCTTTTCGTTCAAAGTAGGCTTCTTTTCCTTCTTCTTCTTCTTCTTCTTCTTCTTCTTCTTCTGTCTTTTTTCGAAAACAGTCGATCCTGGCGACCGATGCCAAAACTTAATAGAGGACGCGCAACAGCAGCCGCGATTGTCTTGTCTGGAGACGACGCAATTATGCCAAACGCACCGCATCTCCTTTTCACTGGGGGGTCCGATGGCAGATATATTAATAGCCTGTGCGACGTATCGCTTCTAAGTCTTGGGGGGGACGAAGATGCGCAACAGTGGATCGAATGGGTGCCGATGAACCACGAGCGCCGCGACCACGGAATTGCTCTCTTCGCTGGACGGATTCTCGTTGTGGGCGGTGATGGCGTCGACTCGGTAGAGATGCTGACGCCCGCGCTGGCAATCGGCGACCGAGGCCAGTGGACTGACCTAAACCCAATTGGTTGGGAATGCGCCACGTGGCTTCGCCTCGCTGTCTACCAGAATCGTCTGCTCGCTTTTGGTATGTCATGATGGCCTTTATTATTTTTTTATCATTTGTGAGACTCAATTCTTTCTTATTCACATTAAAGAAATTTATTCGGGTGACTGTTGTGTATCAAAAATAGAGGAATTCGTATCCGACACAACTAGTCAAAAGGCCGGACAACGAAGTAAGATTTTTTTGATGTTTCAAGCGCGTTTAATCAACTGACGACTTAGCGTTGCCATGGCAACTGCGGTGTTGTGACTGACTGCGTTTCTGATCAAATTTAATAACAACAAAGTCAAAGATTTGCCCAGTATTTTTCATTGTGTTTTATTTGCAGGTCGATTTGAAGCGATTTCAGTGGCTCCACATTGCCAATTGTCCGGATGCTTTCGAGTTTATAGAAGATGCCGTCGTCGTTGACGTCCATAAGGAACCCCTTGTATAAGACCGCATGATTTATTTTATAAAATACATTGTTCTTACACATTCATTCCCATCAATTGTTGTTTTTTCTGTTGGATAGCGCTAAATATAAATCATGAAGTTTTGCTTTATGTATTTTTTCTCACGGTTAAAAGAACAAAAGCTGGCCAAATAAATACCGAATTTCTTAGTCATGAGGCAATACAAGAAAGAATACGTGATAGAATGGGAAATTCATTGGGTTTATTTGACAAATATTATTAAATATGACTTCTTTTGGTGAGTTTAAATTCTTTGGATAATTGCAATCTATTGAATCCAAAGTAAACAAAAAGCCTGCCCGTAACAATAATAGCCGATCGGCAACCTGAAATAGTTTATGCGGAGATTCTGTGAATGCATTTTATCGTGCAACAAATCTTCATGTGTTGCTCAATTACCGTGGGCAGGTTTCGCAGCCCCAGTTTAGGATAAGACAAAAGCCAATTTATCAACCATTCTTTAACGCCATCTTGGCATTTTCAAGAAAGAATGCAGTAGCATGCGACTGTGTTGAAAGCAGAGGTTAAGTTCAAGAAAACTCCCTTTGCGACTGGTGTAAGACACTTCCTGGGCAGCTTTCCTGGGGACATCGATTAACCAGACGGAATTTATATAAGCACGCCATGTCGATTTTGAAGTTGTGAAGCGTATGCATTGTGCATAAAGTTCTCACCTCGAAGTGAGTCTAAGCGGCCCTTTTCGGTGATTTATCCTTCAGAAAGCATAGCTAAGGTGCAAAAGTCGAACATATTGAACAAAATAGAACTTATTAATTAAATAAATCAAATAAGAAGACAAGCCTCTTTCGCTTTAGTTTATCATAAGTAATTAGAACGGCGGTTTATTAATAGGTCTCTCAATAGCATACCCATCGGCTGGAACTTTAACGAAAGCTTAAAACTGCATTTATCTCAATAGTGTGTCGAATTTTATTTATTAAACTTAAAGAGCCCGCAACCCCATTGCTATGAACTGGTTGGTCAGCAAACAAAAGGCGTTTTATTTCTCGCTGGCGTGAGATGTGTACATCGTGTTTTATCAACGGAGTTAAGGCTGACCTTTCTTCAAGGTAACAAACATCTCATTTAAAAAGACTTAATTTTATGAACACGAAACTTTCCGAAAGCGAAGCTGATTTGGATTAATTATATCGGGCACTTAGTTAAGAGTGTACAATTATGGGCTATGGGTAAAGAGCATAGGGAGCCAACAAGAAAACAGGGTTATATATAAAAGCCTACAAAGAGTTTCAAAATTATGGTTATGAGAAAGCACTGCACCTTGCGTGTTTGCGAAGGTTAAAGACTTATTTTTGTTGCCATTTTTTCAATAAGGAAAGATAATCGAGCAGACTACGAAAAAGCGCCTGCGCGAAATAGCTGTATCAAGAAAAACGTCGAAAACAGAATGTCGACGGTGTTTTTCTTCGCGCGACAATACGGAATTGGCATTGCGATTTGCGCTTCGCGGTAAACACATCGAAAAACCCTCTGCCATTGATGGTGGACACCTTCGGTTGTCCTGGAAATGCTTTTCCCAGGAGGTAGACTTAGCGTTTCTCTGTGGACTCATTGTGTATCTCGATATGATCGTTGACCTTGTGCTCGACTACGCCTACACTGGAGATGCTGAGGTGACAGAAGACACGGCTGAACGGCTTTTCTTGTTTGCCTTCATGCTGGAATGCAGCGAACTTCAACAATTGTGTGTAGATTTCTTGGTTCCAAAGTGAGGGGATTCCGTTCGATTGTTTATCGGTCTGTTTAGGATGAATGAACCGGAGAAGCGAGCGGTTTACTTGGAGATTGCGCGAGCAACGAAGAGCGAAGTGTTTTATCCGGTCGTTTGGCGCAGTCTCTCCAATCGAGATTTTCTCTGTGAACGGGGCGTCTTCTTTATCGGTAGACGATCGTTTTCGTCACATTTGCGCCTAGGGAGAGCAAAACCAGAAGGACTTGAAAGGTAATGGGAGTCTGTTTTCCGCTTTCAGGCAACTGATTGGCTGCATTGACGTCGGCGATTTGTCCCGAGGGACTGTCGATGAGTTAAAAAGTGGCTACTCGCAATTCATAATAAATCAGGATAGCGCGTGAGTCTTCAGCTTTTCCAGTTGCCGTCCAACTCGCGTTGGTGTCTTTGTCATCTGTTTGTTTTTCAGAAATCAATTTGCTCGTTTGCACCAATCTCGCTCCAAACGACTTCTCGTCTACGGCCGGGCGACAGACGGTAACGACGACGATGATAACGTCGACGATGATAGCGACAACGTCAAAACCGAAGCGTTACTAACTACTTTTCCGCAATTCGATCAAATGGAGGTTCGTCTACCGTATCTCGAGTATCGCGGCGTTGCCAGTCTCAATGGTGAGTCGTCTGTCTTGACCTTTTCGTTTTGTCTCGCAACCAAGAAAGGTCACATCGCCGTGCTTTTGGTCTTTCAGGCGACGTCTACTGCATCGGTAGAGAAACGCTTGGCAAATCGGATGAGGCCATCTTGACAGTCGCTGTAATCGATGGCCGGACCGGACGAGTCACAGAGGCGCCACAACTTGAGACCCCTCGCTTCGACGCAGCTGTTGCCGCGTCTGCAAACGAACTGTTTGTCTGTGGCGGCTACGGTAGAAGAGGGGTTGTTTAGAAGGAAGGTGAGTTGTTTGTGGCCATCGCGTTGTTGGGGTTGTCCGTCTTTTCGTTCTCAGTCTGTTTCTACTTCTCTTTCGCCCGCAGCCCGTTTTGGCGACCGCTGCTCTCACTTGAGACAGCACGCCAAATGGCCGCAGCGATTTTCTTATCTGGAGACGACGACGCCTTTCTGCCCAACGCACCGCATCTCCTCTTGACAAGAGGGGCTGGTTGCTGCACCGGTGGCCTGTTCGACGTGTCGCTGGAGTCTTGGAGGGGACGAAGATGCCTTTCGGTGTATCGAATTGGCGCTGATGCACGAAGAGCACTTAAACCACGGAATTGCTCTATTTGCTGGGCGCATTCTTGTTGTAGGCGGTGAGGCTTGCAACTCTGTGGAGATGCTGACGCCCCCGCGGGCAGTCGTTGACCCCGGCCAGTTGACTGACCTCAACCCAATCAGCGCTGTTGCCACACCCTGTTTGTTCGCCTAGCAGTCCAAAAGAATCGGCTGCTTGCTTTCGGTGTGTCGTGATGGAAATGTTTATTCTACTATTTTTCATCTGTGAGACTTAAATCCTTCTTATTCACATTAAAGAACGTCTTTACATTCACAAAGAATCACGAATTAAGGAATTCGTCGCCGACACAATCGGCCAAACGGTCGGCGAAGAGGTGAGATTTTTCACTGTTTTATTCGCCTTTCACGCACTTCAATGTTGTTTCCGTGGCAACGACGGTGTTGTGACTGACTGCGTTTCAGCTTAGATTTTATCAACACGAAGACGAAGATTGTCCCTTTATTGTTCCCTTTGTGCTTCTTTGCAGGTTGATTTGAAGCAATTCAAGTGGCGCCGCATTGCCGGTTGTCCGGATGCTCTCGAGGAAATCTAAGACATCGTCGTCAATGACATCATCGGGGAACCCCCCAAATAACCCAGCATTATTTTACATCAAATTCATAGTCAATCCATTGTTTTGTTATTGGTATCGGAACTTCGATTGGTTTCTCGACTTACAAGGTACAAAGGGTAGCGAAATGTATGACGGTTAAAAGATAACGCTTTAACAAATGAAGGCGAGTCACTTTATCAAACAGGTTTGATTAATTTTGCTAAATATGACTAATCTTGGTTAGTCGAAATGTAACCATAGCAAGTTTTGGGAACGCGTATGTCGGTTGTGGTGGGCTGTAGATTTCCGGGGGTTTCCTGTTAGTTGCGGTGTATTGACGATTGGGTTGTCGAAAGCAATGGGAATAGGAGCTGTGCTGCTGACGCACAGACGATACCCTCCTAAGCAAGAGACGGCGGAATTGTCGAGAAAATAGGCTGGGGTTTTTAATAATAATAATTTTTATAATTGTAGTGGCTTTATTGAGGTCACGAGGACCAGAACTTTCAGCATTAAAACAAGGCAGGATAACAAATATTAGATGCGAAAATTGTCTTGTAGTTCCTTTTAAGGATTCCCCTTTTACGGATTCCCCGTTGACACGCTTTTACAAATCCGAACGAAAAAGGGTTAACATTTTTTTCTCTGATTAAACCTTTGGTTATAAAAAAAACTAAGCATGCACGCCGAATGTTTAAAATAAGTCCTGATGAAGCCGAAGATTGTGCAAAAATACGAATTATTTTATCGATAAGACAGTAATTTTGGAAATCATTCCCTGATTTTAGATATTTTCTTGCAAATACAACAAAATACACCGTTTTATTTATATTCAGAAAATTATAATATAAAGTTAAGTGTAATAATATATTATAGATAATATTTTACACGAAATATTGTTTTAATATTGTTGACTTAATTGCGAAGGTATGTAATGAACGAGATGGACCAATAGGATGTGGCCATCTAGCTATGCTTACTTTCTATGCAAACGTGAGGAATTTCAGCAATGTAAGCCCCGGAATTTAATAAAACATTTCGTGCATAGTAAAGCTGCAGTTGCTCTAAGGTTTCATGAATATATGCCGCATTATAAGTTGACGCCGTGATAGATGAGGGTTAATCCGTAACCATATACTTCACCACAACAGACACACTTTCGATCCGTTTATATATGTGGCATAATTGGCTTTGGGACCGCTCAGACATTTACGGAGACAATTCCGAAAAAGGTATCGTTATCTATTTTCGCGTTGAAAGAAAGAGTAGGCGTTTCTGCAAGCGATAGCGGATATGTTGGCAGCGTGCGTAGTACCAGCGTATTGACGGAGTACCCACGACTGGCATACCTATCGATCGGTGGCCAATGACCTTACTGACGAATACCAACACTATCGCTCCTCCAGCTACCTAGAAAACCCGAATTATTAACGTCAGCATGGTATTTAAAAGAACACTAACACTCTCCGTTCCATTATGAAGTTTATAAAGGCGTATATTCAAAACCTTGATGCAAATCATAAGGTACACAGAATGCGATCACAACTGAAAAAGATTTTTAAAGGTTTATAAAGGGTTACAATTTTTAACTTTTTACAGACATAAACTTCTAAATAATACTGCATTACTTCTTCACACGTTTGCATAGAAAGTAAGCAAAGATAGATGACCACATCCTATTGGTCCATCTCGTTTATTACATACCTTCGCAATTAAAACAACAATATTAAAACAATATTTCGTGTAAAATATTATCTATAATATATTATTGCACTTAACTTTATATTATAATTTTCTGAATATAAATATAACGGTGTATTTTGTTGCATTTGCAAGAAAATATATAAAATAAGGGAATGATTTCCAAAATTACTGTCTTATCGATAAAATAATTTGTATTTTCGAACACAATCTTCGGCCTCATCAGTACTTTTTTAAACATTCGGCGTGCATTTTTAGTTTTTTTAATAACCCAAAGTTTAATCAGAGAAAAAATTTTAATCTATTTTCGTAATGCATTTTTGTAATTGTCAATCAGCTGCTATTGCGTTTAATGTCAACAGAACCCTATTTAAACTATTGTTGATGGTATTGGTATTGACTATATGTTTGTTTACAAAACAGATAAGCATAGGACAACAAGGAAAACATAAACTTGATTTTGAACAACATTTGTAGAAGCAATTACTTGTCGAAATTATAGAGCTACTCAGTGGCAGTATTCAACGAACTTGAATTATTTTCTGTCGAGCTCGCACGGTTTCGATTTTTTTAATTCATTTTATTTTAACTTATTCACAGAATGACTAGAAAAACCATTTAACATAAAATAGCAGTTACTTGACGAACCATTCGGGTTTCGATGATTTAATTAGCCGCGGAAGTTCATGTAGTGTCCTCACGGCGCTTCTTTTCTCCCCTGGCGTTCTTTTGGATATACATCAAACCGTTTCTTGTTTAAGGTAAACAAAAGGACAGCCTTCGGTATGATTTATGTTGCGAAGTGTTAAGCATACCAACGTACTAGCATGTTGCTGGGGTTGAATTTCAGGAAAATGTTAGACTACGGAACAATATCGATTTCTAATAGATGACTGTTTGTTGGTCTATATGGTGTTTTTCACTAACTCGGGTCGTCTTTTGCCAAACACAATAACAACAAGTTATAAGAATTACCTGCACACTACTTTAAAAAAATTGTATCCGAACTTTATGATTTTCAACTTCAAACAAACGGCGCCTTTTTGCTTAAATTATATTAATTCTCCTTATAATTTTACATCCATTTTGAACACGAAACATACATAAGTAGCATTTTATGTGCACGCAATTAAGAATGTCGCAAAAGCAGGTTAACAAGTTATCACAACATCGAAATTGGGGGCACGGCAGTCAAAAAAATAAAAACTGACATAAAAACCCATCTTCTTAATTATGGGACGTCTTCAAATTAATTATTTCTGCAAAAACGTCCACATTTACGTAATAACTAAACAATTTATTAACATTTGCTCTCGCAGTTTAAAAGTGTCGTCGAACATGTAAGTTGATCCTTCAGTTCGGGCATCTGAGGAAGCCGAAGAAGACGAAATGTATTCGCTACCGAATGTTTTAGCCGGTTCAAACAATATTGAAATTTGTTAAATATCTCGACATTTGACCTAGTAGAAAGTACGTTTTTTTCTTGCGCCTACTTGTTTAAAAAAATCAGATTATACGAAACGGGGGGTAAAAAAAACGCGTTACAATGAATAATTTCTTAAGTTAGCATTTCTTATTGTAAAGAAAATAGAGATATTCATTTGTGTGGTCTATATTCTTTTCGAAGTCGGAATCTGCGAAAACCTCTAAGTAGGTTGTGCCAACGGCATCTCTAAAATTGTACTTGTTTAGGAAGCAGTGCTGAAACATTTTACGTTTTAAAGGTTTATTATAATGTAAATGTTATCCTCGCCAAATACTTTAGGAAGAAACATCAACACTGAAGTTATCAAACTAGGTGAAAGATGCACGTTTACCAAATGTGATTTTTGTAAGTTCTGTTATAGCCCCTTATAAATTTAAATAATAATACACATATAATGTTAATACTGTGAGTGCTCTTTGTGGAACTTGAAAGCCCGGGCGTATCTTCGCGCTTTAACAATCGTGTCGGATATTTTAAGTTTTAGATATGATTGAAGGAGTCCGCTGTTGATATACGTTGTAGACCAAATTTGTAAAATACCTTTATTGTGACACCGTCGCTATTCCCAAAGACTCAGTGCATTGCCCAGTCCACCGAATAGCTAAACAGATCCGAAGACACCTCGGGAGAAGGTTTCCTCTGGGGACATCGATCAAGTAGACGAAATTCAGGTTCGGTTTATTTTGCCGTGTAAAGGGTTTCAGTAGGCCCTTTTCGGTTATTTCTCCTTCAGAAAGGAGCACACGGAAATCATTTAAATGCAGTTTTACAATCTTACAATTTACAGAATGAAAAGGGTATGCATACAGGTATTCAATCAACTATGCGGTTGGTTTCTCTTGGTCACGGAGTACAAAGAGTTGAATCCTTCCTCGTTATTGCTTTAGAATAAACAGAAAGAAGTGCACTTCATAGGTGTCAATTGTTGCGAACCATCAACTGCGAGCTATGGCACCAGCTGACTTTTCAATTCTGGATGCTTTCTCGCGCAGAACGGACAGGTTTTTTGGGCAGCTCGTTTGCTTTTAACAACATCGTGCATCGACGAAAGGACAAGTTGACAAACGATAAACCATTAAACTACGGGTCTAAGCGAAGACTTGTTACACGCCGAAATTACGCAAAAATTGGATTTTCTATCACGGAATCGCCGGGTTCTGCGGAAAAATCAACGTTGCTTGTAGAATGGGAGTGCCACAACATTCTTATGATGTCGAAATTATCAATGAAATACAGGCCTTTTCGTGAAAATAACATTTAGTATTTTTTTCAGAATAAGGTTATGATGATGCCTCTATTGCTTGCCAATTTGGTTTATCGTACAACGGCTCAAACACAAAGCTGGGTCATTTGCAAACTTGACGCTTAAATTTCGCCGTTAGAATGCTTTGAATAACTATAACAAAAAGAAAGTTAAATATTAATAGTTATGCTTTGCACGAAACAAAAAAAATGTACCTCGCATATTCATCTTACTCGGTGAAAAATCTGGGTGCCTACAATAGATCATAATTAATGTGTCAAATTCGATGTTGGGATTCTTTTGTAGGCAAGGGATCTTTAAACAATAGAACATGTTCGCGTGATTAACAGCAACAAATTAAAAGCTCAAAAGAACCACAAACGAATAAAAAAAACCAATGTTGATTGTTCATTTCTCCATTATATAGCCCTAAGCAATGTAGGTTGCGAGGGATATCAATCGGCACGTACAGGAAGTCATCGTTGCGGCGGCTTTCTCGTCAGTGTTATTGAGGCGACAGTTGTCAAAGCATAGGCGTATGGTTCCATCTTTATTTACGACGAACGCAATAGGTGAGGCCCATGGTGACTTCGAAGGGCTAATAACTCTGTCTCTGAGCAACTTTTCCAAAATCTTAGCAACTTGGTCTTGTAGCGGGGGAACAATACGTCGTCTGTGGAAAACATGTTGCAGTACTTTAAGAGGAGATCCATTTAGAAGGTCCTATCTGCGGGTGAAATATCGGAAGACTTTTCAACAATCTCTTGTAGATTGGTGACGGAAGGGTCTATGGCGGAATAAACATTTCTGTAAACGTGTTTGTCTCTGTTAGCGTGTGACGACACGTTTATGTTGCAAATGGCGTCTGTATTAAGGTTTATGGCCTTGTCGGTCCTGTCTTTAATAAGCCAGAGTTTTAGTATAAAATCAATTTGGTCACAGCCAAGGTTTGGGCAGCTTGTTTCGTGTCTTGTAATGTGCTTACCTTCCATTACTACAGAAGGAAGACATTCAGTTGGTTCTGGGATTCCCTCTCCTCAACCTCGTAGTAGGGGACTATCTGCTTGTTATCAACCTTGAAAAGGTCGGATGCTTGCCAGAATAGTAAAGCGTCGGTATTCGCCGTAGCAAGTTTTTCTCTTAAAGGGTTTAATTTTGTATGGTGCATAGTCACCAATAGGGCATAGGGATGTTCGGACGCTCGGATGAAATTAAATGTTCGTTTGTAGAACCCCTTAAATAATTATTATAATTGAAGTGGCTTTATTGAAATAACAAGGACCAAAACTTTCAGCAGTTAAAACATGCAGTATTACCAGTATTAGAGTAAAAAAATGTCTTGTGAAACTGTAATAGGAATGCACGGTATAAAATCAAGTAATCCGCGTATTTTATAAGTGTCACGTCGTTAAAGGCCCAAAGGCTAGACGTGTTATAGTTAAAAAAAGTAGGGAGATAGCAATTCGCCGTATTTTGGCAAGGAAGTAGAGGCTTCATTGGCGACTCTTACATGTTGACGTCGATTAGAATAATAGTTTTGAAGCAAATTAATTAACCATGTTTCAGCGTCATCTTAACATAGTTAACAAAGTATGCGAGAGCGTAAGATAGTAAATATGAATACGAAGAATAAAAGGATTCGAAGGAATAAGAAGATGAATTCATTAGAAACAACAAATGTAACCTCAATGTCTTGCAGTTTACTTAAAGTAACTGAGATATGTTTTTTTCAAAAATGTTTAGCCCGGAGTTTTAGCAGGACAATGGGGCAATTTTAACACACGAGATGTTAAAGAAGAAGAATGCCCCAAGTTCTTATTAGGTATATATTGAGCGTGGTTGAGATGTTTTGCAGAAAAAAACAATTCTACAAATATTTCATACGAATCAGTGTGTGACAACACTCAAAGTATGCCATTTGCTTCGGTCAGTGATTCTCTCACGCTTGAATGAATTTTAATAGAAGTGTTTTTTTCAACTGGGTTGTTCACGGAGAGCATGATTTAAAGTAATGACGTTATTGTAAGGCTCCACCAAATGTATTGGCTTGGCTCTCAACATCCTGTCGTAATCCAGCAGCACGAATGAATGCGTTGTTAAAACAGCTTGTTTTAATCTTATTTATGACTGTAGTGTGTGCGCGTTGAACAATGCTGAATGTGCGAGTGACCTTGTTGTGACAAAATAAGGTTGCCGATAAGTCCCTTTGGGATATTTTAGCCGACATATATCAGAACGAATCAGAAGATTGTCATCGTTTGGACGAAAGATAAAATTACACAAATAACAAAA
>JAPUBX010001164.1:0-24438 GCA_028672205.1 Proteocephalus fallax | reverse complement strand
CAAATTGTTGAATTCTTAAGTAGTGGGCCTTTAGCGGGTACATATATGGACACAATTGAGAGATAGGTCCTTTCAGGGAGCTTGAATACGATTTAACTGATTAACGTTAACTATAACGCATTCTAGTGTTTGAAACAAATAAAGACGGCTACTTGCTCAATTGACCAATCCGAAATTGTGAGCGTATCGATCGTGTAGTGGTTGCCATCCTGATAAGCAACGCGCCCAAAACAAAAAGAGACACAACAAACGATAGAAATCTATACGTGAATACTCCTTGACACGTCTGGCAACCCAACACAAAAGCATTCACACTAATTGTTGAAATTTCCTTAATATTTCCTACTCTCCTGTACAGCGCTGTAGCCGCTCTATTTCAAGGAAGTGCGATGTGGGCATTTGTCTTTCGTCTCCTTGCTTTGCATCCGATCGCAGAGAAGTGGGTGAAGGTCATTCATGCCTCATCATTTTGGTGGCATGTCCTGGGTTCGACTCCCACGCTGCCAACTGCAAACATATTTCCGAGAAACCTCATTTCAAACCCATCTATCATCTAGTGGATAGAGAATTATTTATTTTGATCTCAAAACGTTTGGTTAGAAAAACAACTACTACTCGTGGTCGTGTTAATAGTATTTCGACAATCAGGTGCCGCTATTCTGCGTTTATCGGCCACAGAACCATCTCGACCGCCACTTCGTCCAGACCGTCCATCTACCTCAACGGTGCGAAACGCCAAAGACCTGCGCCCTACGATACTCCGTAATTGGCAGGCGAAGAATGAAGCCCAACGGCAGTTAGGTACTCCAGCAACTGCGTCCAGTTCTCTCTTGTTCAACATCTAAGCCTCTGACCACTTTCGGTCGAAGAAGATACCGAGAAAGGTAGATGTGCTCGACCACTGCGATAAATCTGCAACGACAAATGAAGACGTCGACGGCTGAAGTTGATTGGTCTCTTTCACACCTCCTTTGTCCTCACGATGTGGAATGTAGAAGTGGCGGAAAACGTTAAACACGTACTGGCCGTCGGTCTACGCTGTGACCATAATAATCTAGATCCTCATCTGCCCTGACCGAGAGTTCGGTCGGTTTTCTTGGGCACATACTGTAAGGTTGTTCTTGTCCAAGCCGCGAAAGCAATATATCTCAAAGACGCTTATATCTCTCTCCACAACCTTAACATGTCAGGGCTCTACAATGCTTCTGAATAAGCAATCGGATGAGGACATCACACAACGCGCCGAAAGCTCTATGAATGCATAAACACTAGTAGTTGTATCGTTTGTGTGACCGAACAGAGATGAGCCTTCGCGTCAATGCGCTTCATCTTAACTTGGCCAGTGAATGTCGAAGACACCAAGTGATGAGAAATAACTGAAAGAGGACAAGCGCGCCCGGCTCTCCGACAACGAAAATATCGCGTAACTGTGCAGACGCAGACAAGCCGTTAACGCCGTTGGTTGCTTCGATCCACGCGGGTCAGAGACAGAACTTACTAACCTCGGTCATTCGCCGCCATCATGCACAAGCTGGCGCTGCCTGGACGATGGAAAACTGAAAAAAAGGTTTTTCAGCTGGAAAAGGAACCGGACCAATAGATGCTCTGACCTAACAGCCTCCGATCTCCGTTTCTGGGCGGTTATGATTCGTTATAACGCCACGTCTTATGACAGGAGCTTGCGTCGCCAAAGAAATAGATAACAAGCAAGACACAAATCTCACTCCCGTTAAACTATCAAATTAGAATAACTTAATATTATTACATCATTATGGATAAACAAGTGCGAAATGTCATTATTTAAGACATCACAGCTATCGACTTGCCTCGTCAGACCCATCATGACAGTCGGGTATGCCGTCGCAGCGTTGTTCAAGCGAATAGAAAGCCAGATGTGGAACAGGGAAGGGGGTATTGGAAGATGCAAGACGGGCAACCAGCTTCGTCTGATCCCCAATTGGGGCAGTCCCACCAACCATCACAGCGATCCTGGGAGGCAGAGCAGCAGGTTTTGGTGTGTGGCCAACCACATGGTTGCCTCTCGTGCGAACCGTCACAGAAACCGGGGACTTCTGCGGTAAAATTGAAACCCTAGGAAGATTATAAAAGTTAATGACGAGTCTGTATGATAGACGCGTGAATGGTACCCGTACAAAAAAGTGGCCAGTGGTGGAGAAGTTTCGAAACGAAACGCTACGATCGGGAAGTAGTTCAATTGATACTTCGTGGAAAGTAGATATTATCTTTTTACCTGGCAAATCCAGAGCCTCGAATGTTCCTTTAACACAAAAGACACGAATTTATAAATTATAAAACACCGAAAATTCAACATATCACACGCTTACCCAACAAAACCGGTGTGTTACCAATAATTTCGGAAAGACGAAGTTTACCGCCAGGGAAGATGACAAGGTAAACTTTCCTAATTGTAATGGTATTCCCCGAAGAAGTCCTTTAAGCAACGTCTGTGTTTAATTGCGAATATATAAGACGCTGCTTAGCTAATACTTATAAGAAAACGTTGACTTAAAATTAAAGCGATTTAGCAATTACAGAACAGCGGGTAATAATCCGATCGGAATCGTTCGTATTATTATCAATACGTATACTACGTATATGCCAACCATTGTGGTATTTTTTACAGAACCAATTAATAAGTTAATAATAGTTGTTAAAATTCAGATAATATGAAAGCTGTTTACAACTTGTTAAGACCAATTCTTTTATACGATTATAATAAAAAGGCAAAAGAGTCAAGAAGGAAGTTGATTTTGAATAAAAAAACAAATCCCTGTTCTGTGACAGTCTTTAACTTGTATATACCTTCATTTTCTACCAGAACAGACATATCTAAGTTCAGTGATTCGCTTAGACCTTTCATTTCTTCAATTATGGATAATTCTTTTATTTTACTGTGTGGTGATGTTTATTTTGCGCCTATTAGCACTTACACGTGGTCTTAATACCATAGTCAATTTTTCCACACGCGAAGGGAATCTTCTTGACCACATAGTTGTGTCTTCTCTGTATGCATGTCGAAAACGTGCAGTTTTAGTCCAGTCGGAGCACTGCATCGTTGTTGGTCTACCAAACATAGATGGCAAGCATAAAAAAACTATCAACATGGACCTAAACCTAAAAAAATTAGTATCCGATATCACGGACTCCAGAATAAGTCCAATTTAAGAGATGCTGTTGACACAACCGACTAAAAAGTTTTCGAGGATTCCGACTTTGATAAAAGGATAGACAATATCAATAGTTATCTTCGATTTGTTTACGATACGCATTGTCCACTAAGTGAACTATCCCTCACACCCCGTGTCATATCTTTTTCTGAAACGACTGAGGCGAAAAAAATAACAACTTTGTAACCAGGAGAAATATCGAGAAATTAAACAAACTTTGATAGAGATCACAGCTGAGGTAAATCGCATTAACAAAATTGGTTTAGATTAACTGTTCAGAAAATCGAAACCCGGTGACCTCTGGAAAAATCTTAACAGATTGACAGGAACCCGCCGCCCATATCTACCAAGTGGTGCGCGATACCTTGATGCTCTGAACGATGGCTTTATCTTCAAATCCGTTGACCATTCCGGGTACCTCTCGTTAAATCTTTGAATCCAAGCGCTTTTCTGCCTGCTCACGAATCCTATATCTCCAAAATATTTGCTGGCCTTAAGAGCTCCACAGCGGCTGGTCTTGACAGGGTCGCCCTCGCTATAACACCAATTCTGAAACCGGTACAATGGTTCCGTGTGACCTGTTTAGTATAAACCTAACGCAAACTCATGTGTGTTGTTGAAAGCGTTTCAAAAGCACCTCCTCTCCAAATGGGACGACACGCCTAAAACTGCCGATGACCCGTGTAAGTCTACTTATAAACCAAAGAGAAGCACTCTAGACGCCATGGCATAGTTTTCGCACAACCTCAACTCTTCACTTGATGCCGGAGCGAAAGTCGTCAAGGGAGTTTTCTTGGACTTCTCCTCTGCTTTCAACACTATCTCACGCTCCTTGCATCCTTGTCTCAACTATGTGGAGATGGCGTTGACGAAAAGTTGATAAATTGGCTTCAACAGTATTTTTCTAATATACGTCAACATGTAAGAGTCGGCAATGAAGCCTCCGCCTCCTTGCCAAATAAATGCGGTGTACTACAAGGTGCTTAGTGCTTTCATCCTTCCTTTTCAACTCTACACGCCTAGCCTTTGGTCCCGTCAACGACTTGGCACTTCTGAAATACGCGGATGACTTGGATTTATGCCATGCATGCAAGACAGAGTGTTTATTATATAACAGCTCGGACAGGCAGTCACTAAGGTTACTTGACGTGGTCTTTGCTGAATGCATCAAAATGCATCCCTATTACATTTTCCCTGACAGCTGCTGTCCACACTCCCGATATTCCATTCACTCACCTTACTTCAACCTAATCCGTCGTGGCTTCACCTATCGCGTGGGTTCGCCTCGACAGTCCACCATAATCGTCTTCTCGATTTCGGTATGTCATGATGGAAATGTTTATAATTTTTATCACCCGCGAGACTGAATTCACATTAAAGAAGAACCTTCAAGTAGCGAATCACAAATTGAGGAGTTCGTCGCTGACACAACCGGATATATAGTAAAACAACTGGGTTCATTTTATAAATATGACAGTAATATGATTTAACTATGAAAAGTAAGACATGCTGGAGGTCGTAGGTGCCAAATTAATAGATTGGTTACTGATCTCATTATTTCCGACGTGTAGACAGATAGAAAAAGACTGAGCTTTGCAGATACAGGAGCAGCCACACAACCGTTGCCTGTCACGGCGAAGTTCGCTTCGTTTCATAATCATCATTAGCAATCAAACACAACGAAAGGAGTCTTTAGAATTGCACCGAAACCTCAGATTTACTCAGTTGCCGGACTAAAGCGTCACAGTCGGTGCAATCGAGACGTTCAAACAACAAAAGAAGCAGGATAACGTGTTAGTCGCATATTCCGGATAAGTCTTTTTCCTGAGTTCCAAATTCAGATCACTTCATTCTCTTGAAGGTGCAATGCATTCTTCTCTCAATTCTATAAACGATTGAACGTCCTTGGAAGGTTTTTAAAAAGTTGGGCAGCGTAGAGCTCAAATTATTTCGCGTCAGTTTCTTTAATCTTGGAAAAGAGACGTTACTTGTGGTGTCAGTTTGAGGTACTGGTCGTTTTGGCATTAACGAAATGACTGTAAGATCGATTGAGTTTTTGAAAAATACTGGATAAAGTATAACATCGCAGTGTATTTTAATAATTTTATCAAGCCATTATTCATCCAAGTTTAAATGTTAGCGTTTCGAAAATCGGATAAATCACAGCGTTGGGTGCATGGAAACGGTGTAGAAAGGATATACTATATTTGAACCTGAGGCAAAAGGCAGCTGACGCCAAGTATCCACCGACCTTGGGATCATGGAATATTGCCGGACCGCTCTTCTTTGCAGCTAGTCGTCTGGAAAATTTGAGATAAAACAAATAGGCAGCAGCTCGACAAGATTAGTATAATATTATACGAAATATGCAGTCTTCTGACTAACGGCTATACCACTTATACCCCTGAACACTTCAAAGAATACTACTATTTAGAATAATAGTAGTAGTAGTATTATGTAGTTGGTGGACTTGTTTTCCGCGATAGCCTACGTGCGATTTCTATTCAAAGGTACAGTTTTGTCTTCGAGTGAGTCGGCGGATGCGGCGCGCAAGAAATATATATCAACGACGCCTATATTTGTCTCCACAACCTTAAATTGTCAGGGCTCAAAAATGCTTCCAAATTAGCGATCGGATGAGGCGATCAAACTACGAGTCGAAAGCGCAATGAATGCATGCAAGCAGTTACAGCGTTTGTGTAACCGAACAGAGATGAGCCTTTGCGTCAATGCGCTCCATCTTTACTTGGCCAGTGCATATCGAAGATCACTGAAAGCGGACTAGCCGGGCTCTCCGACGGTAACCTTCGATATTCGCCGGTCAGAAACAGAGCTTATTAACTTCGGTCATTCGCCGCCATCATGCACATGCTGGCGCTGCCTGCCCGATGGAAAACTGAAAACGTTGATCAGCAGCGCCTCGAACCACAGAATGTCTACTGGGTGTCTCGCTGGAAAAGGAACCGGACCAATAGATGCTCTGACCTGGCAGCCTCCGATCTCCGCGCGTGAGCGGTTATGATTCGTGATGCCGCCACGTCCTATGACAGGAGCTTGCATCGCCAAAGATAGTAGAGTAACAAGCAAGACAGAAATCTCACTCCCGTGAAACTATCAAATTGGAATAACTAAATATTAACATAATTATGGATAAACGAGTGCGATATGCCATTATTTAAGACATCACAGCTATCGACTTGCCTCATCAGACCCATCATGACAGTCGGGTATGACGTCGCAGCGTTGCTAAAGCGAATAGAAAGCCAGATGTGGAACAGGAGAAGGGGGTATTGGAAGAGCAAGACGGGCAACCAGCTTCGTCTGATCTTCCATTGGGGCAGTCCCACCACCCATCACAGCGATCCTGGGAGGCAGAGCAGCAGGTTTTGGTGAGTGGCCAACCACATGGTTGCCTCTCGTGCGAACCGTCACAGAAACCGGGGACTTCAGCGGTAAAATTGAAACCCTAGGAAAATTATAAAAGTTAATGACGAGTCTGTATGATAAACGCGTGAATGGTAATCCGTACAAAAAATTGGCCAGTGGTGGAGAAGTTTCGAAACGAAATGCTACGATCGGGAAGTAGTTCAATTGATACTTCGTGGAAAGTAGATATTGTCTTTTACCTCGCAAATCCAGAGCCTCGAATGTTCCTTTAACACAAAAGACACGAATTTATAAATTATAAAACACCGAAAATTCAACATATCACACGCTTACCCAACAAAACCGGTGTGTTACCAATAATTTCGAAAAGACGAAGTTTACCGCCAGGAAAGATGTCAGGAGAACGACTTGTTTGATTTCCGTGGCCGACAGATTCGTTTGGTCGGCCATGGAGCCGAATATTTGAATCCAGATTCCTTAAGAAAGATTCGCGCTGATCTGAGAGACGAAATGGACCAATACGACGATTTACTTGTAGGCGACTATGAAGACACCTACTTCAATTTGACTCCTAAAATGGTTCATGCCTTCAACTGGGCAGCCACATTGTGTCGCCTTAATCGTCCGGATATTGTCTTCATTGACGATGACAATGAAACCGATCTCCACAAAATAATTCAAAGACTTTCGAAAAAACGTATAGGATACGCTGGAAGTTTGTTACATGGGAACAAAAAGTCAAACGAACAACCTCATAGATTTGATTAACCCAAGTATGAACATTGGGCTGTATTCAAGGACGAGGTTCCATGGTCCAAATACCCTACGTACGTCAGTGGAAAACTCTTGGTTGCCAGTTTTGACAATGTTGAGCGACTAGCTCTGGGGATGTTTTTCACCAAGCAGTTTCACACTGACGACTGTTGGCTTGGACTCGTGGTTACAAGACTCAATATAGCCTTCCACCATATAAAAATGCTATTTGGAAAAAAACGTTCGCACTTGGATCCAACCACAGTCGCAGTTTTTTTGTTAATCATTATTCTTTTTCGAATCACTTTGTTAAAGTTGCGGAAACGAACATTGTTTTCATACCATTTCACATAATAACAATGCTATCAACGTAAATTGACATTTCGAGTTAACAGATTACTTGTGGCTTTAAAACTCGTTCGAATCAGTGGGATCATTTTACATTGCTAAATGCTCAGTATTAATTCCCTAACACAAATAAATCAAGATAACCACGATTTTGTCCCGAACGCGGATATTGCTAACAACAAATAAGGCCGCTTATAATTGAGCGCATTTTAATTTTCGGTATCAACGGTATATATTAACAATGATCAAATTAAAAAATAATAGAAAATAAACAGTGCGAGACAAATGTAAAGGATTGGAATGTCGCCAAGAGAACCGCGTGCTTGTACAAACAGGGTTTTTTCGAAAGTATTCTGATTATCTTGTCAAGCCGCATCGGAACAGCCCAATGCGGTTGGTCAACAAAAGCGCCTTTTGGCTGCCGTCAACAATCCGTAGCGTGGACAAATCATTTTGAGCATTCGTGCGCTGACGGCAAATAAACACGCGTGTCGCAACCATCACTATTATTTAGTCTTTAAAGTGGAAGTGGTGGACCAATTAGTGATCTTGATTCTTTTTGGTTGGACAGTGAAACTTCCCTTTATATTTGATACAACCTCAAGCCATTTTTAGGCTTCGTGTTTTTCGCAGCTGAGATCCACAAGGTCATAGCCTATCGTTTTGATGGAGTGTGACCGAAGCAAATACGCACACCCACCCTTATTAACCCGAAACAGCGACCAAATTGGGAATCGGGAGGATGTGCGTGAATCCTCGTTACACTTTCGTGCACAGGAGGCCAGTTAGTCGCAAATTATTGACTTCTCGAAGAAAGTGGATACTGTTGGTGCCAAAGAGATAATTTTACGATTAGTCTAAACCTTACAAGACCGCGGGGAATAATCCGATCGGAATCGTTCGTGTGATTATCAGTTATTATACTACTTATATGCCAACTATTGTGGTATTTGTTTACGCAACCAATTAATAAGTTAGTAAAAGTTTTTGGAATTAAGATTATAAGAAAGCTGTTTAAACCTGGTGACGACTAATGTTTTTATACGATTCAGATAAAAATTGAATTTTCTTTACCGAGTGTCAAGTGGCAGTTGATTTTTAATAAAAAAAACATTTTTTTATAGTTATGCTGTTTACACTTTAGAAGAAAAAAGATTTTTGAATGGGGCACTAGAACCCAATCTCAAAGTACAGAAATTTATTGTTTACTTTATTTCAGGACTAGTTATTCGAGATAACTATTGGGGTTTATGTAGTGTAGGAAGTAAGTTCCGGTCGCGGTGTCTGTCTGTTTACCTCAATTGCTCCTTTCCCATAAAAAGAGCGACAAGGCAGTCTGCTCCAATTATAGAGGCGCTTACGTATTCACAGTACTCTTGCTTAATCTCTTCACATCCGCGAGACACACTAGAACCCACCAAACGCTTCGGGCGCGTCAATCGCCAGAACTGTTCAACTGTAGTAGTTGTGATAGGATTGTATGGAGGGTTGAATTAACCCTTAATAGAGAAAAGACGAATTGTTTGTGTAACCGGTATAACTCAAATGGCTAACCCAGACCTTAAATGAATGAGAACATGTGCAGCAACGTGGAATAGAATATTCTTAAACGTGTGGTACAATACTCAGCATATTAAAAAAGAACAATGAACAGTTAAAATTTGCAACCACCACAGTAGCGTTCTTGGAAATGCAAGTGTATCTCGCCGATTGCAACGGAACTTTCATGTGAATTAACCAACGATATCGTTTTTATTCCGAAGACGCTGCTAAGCGGAGAATTATACGAAAACGATGACTAAACAGTTAAGCGGTTTAGCAATTACAGGACAGCGGGGAATAATCCGATCGGAATCGTTCGTGTGATTATCAGTAATTATACTACTTATATGCCAACTATTGTATATTTTTGCACAACCAATTAATAAGTTAATAATAGTTATTTGAATTCAGATTATAAGAAAGCTTTTAAAAACGTGGTGAGGACTTATGTTTTTATACGATTCAGATAAAAAAGGAGTTTTCCCTACCGAGTGTCAAGTGGGCAGTTGTTTTTTAATATCGAAAACAATATTTTTTGGTAAATTTATTTGTGAAAAAATTAATACTTATTTTTGAATGGGGTACAAGGCCCCAATCTTAAATTAAAGAAAGCCTGATTTGGGATCCTGCGAGCACCGATTACTTAGGAGGGCGCATGATATGCCGATTCCGCAGAAAACGTGGCTGTCCGGCTGACAATGCTTATTGTGTGCCAAAGAAGGATGTAAACTGCGAATTAATTTCGCCAGGAATGTGTTCCAAAACATGTAACCGGAGATTTGACTTGGAATAATTATTCGATCGCTGCTGTCTGCCACAAATCTTGAAAGCAGATCTGCTTCTTGTAAACTCTTCTTGTAAACTCTTCGTCGCACAGGAAGAGGTGTTCCTAGATAGAGTCGCACAGGAAGAGGTGTTCCTAGACAGAGTCGCACAGGAAGAGGTGTTCCTAGACAGAGTCGCACAGGAAGAGGTGTTCCTAGACAGAGTCGCACAGGAAGAGGTGTTCCTAGACAGAGTCGCACAGGAAGAGGTGTTCCTAGACAGAGTCGCACAGGAAGAGGTGTTCCTAGACAGAGTCGCACAGGAAGAGGTGTTCCTAGACAGAGTCGCACAGGAAGAGGTGTTCCTAGACAGAGTCGCACAGGAAGAGGTGTTCCTAGACAGAGTCGCACAGGAAGAGGTGTTCCTAGACAGAGTCGCACAGGAAGAGGTGTTCCTAGACAGAGTCGCACAGGAAGAGGTGTTCCTAGACAGAGTCGCACAGGAAGAGGTGTTCCTAGACAGAGTCGCACAGGAAGAGGTGTTCCTAGACAGAGTCGCACAGGAAGAGGTGTTCCTAGACAGAGTCGCACAGGAAGAGGTGTTCCTAGACAGAGTCGCACAGGAAGAGGTGTTCCTAGACAGAGTCGCACAGGAAGAGGTGTTCCTAGACAGAGTCGCACAGGAAGAGGTGTTCCTAGACAGAGTCGCACAGGAAGAGGTGTTCCTAGACAGAGTCGCACAGGAAGAGGTGTTCCTAGACAGAGTCGCACAGGAAGAGGTGTTCCTAGACAGAGTCGCACAGGAAGAGGTGTTCCTAGACAGAGTCGCACAGGAAGAGGTGTTCCTAGACAGAGTCGCACAGGAAGAGGTGTTCCTAGACAGAGTCGCACAGGAAGAGGTGTTCCTAGACAGAGTCGCACAGGAAGAGGTGTTCCTAGACAGAGTCGCACAGGAAGAGGTGTTCCTAGACAGAGTCGCACAGGAAGAGGTGTTCCTAGACAGAGTCGCACAGAAAGAGGTGTTTCAATTGGTGGACATTGAACCAGTGATCTGGAAGTAGACGTTATCAAGTGGCCCTACAGGTTTGTTTTTATTGGAAAATGAGAAAAAGGCCTGTATGCTTATCATATCATGTCGCTGTGAAGACGCGGAGAAGCCGTTAATGCCGTCGGTTACCTTCGATATACGACGGTCAGAGACAGAGCTTATAAACCTCGGTCATTCGCCGCCATCATTCACAGGCTGGCGCTGCCTGCCCGATGGAAAACTGAAAACGTTGATCAGCAGCGCCTCGAACCACAGAATGTCTACTGGGTGTCTCGCTGGAAAAGGAACCAAACCAATAGATGCTCTGACCTGGCAGCCTCCGATCTCCGCGCGTCGGCGGTTATGATTCGTGATGCCGCCACGTCCTATGACAGGAGCTTGCATCGCCAGAGTAGTAGATTACAAGCAAGACAGAAATCTCACTCCCGTGAAACTATCAAATTGGAATAACTAAATATTAACATAATTATGGATACACGAGTTCGATATTTAAAGCGAATAGAAAGCCAGGTGTGGAACAGGAGAAGGGGGTATTGGAAGATCAAGACGGGCAACTAGCCTCGTCTGATCTCCAAATTGGAGCAGTCCCACCACCAATCACAGCGATCCTGGGAGGAATAGAAGAACCACATGGATGCCTTTCGTGCGAACCGTCACAGAAACCGGGGACTTCTGCGGTAAAATTGAAACCCTAGGAAGATTATAAAAGTTAATGACGAGTCAGCATGATAAACGCGTGAATCGAACCCGTACACAAAATTGGCCAGTGGTGGAGAAGTTTCGAAACGAAATGCAACGATCGGGAAAAGGTTCAATTGATACTTGGTGGAAAGTAGATATTGTCTTTTTACCTGGCAAATCAAGAGCCTCGAATGTTCCTTTAACACATAAGACACGAATTTATAAATTATAAAACACCCAAAATTAAACATATAACACACTTACCGAACAAAACCGGTGTGTTTCCAATAATTTCGGAAAGACGACGTTTACCGCCAGGGAAGATGTCAGGAGAACGACTTGTTCGATTTTCCTGGCCGACAGATTCGTTTGGTCGGCCGTGGAGCCCAAAATTTGAATCCAGATTCCTTAAGCAAGATCGGCGCTGATCTCGACGACGAAATGGATCAATACGATGATTTACTTGTTAGGCGACTATGAAGACACCTACTTCAACTTTATCCCTAAAATGGTTCATGCCTTCAACTGGGCAGCCACATTTTGTCGCCTTAATCGTCCGGATATTGTCTTCATTGACGATGACAATGAAACCGATCTCCACAAAATAATTCAAAGACTTTCGAAAAACCTTATAGGATACGCTGGAAGTTTGTTACATGGGAACAAAAAGTCAAACGAACAACCTCATAGATTTGATTAACCCAAGTATGAACATTGGGCTGTATTCAAAGACGAGGTTCCATGGCCCAAATACCCTACGTACGTCAGTGGAAAACTCTTGGTTGCCAGTTTTGACAATGTTGAGCGACTAGCTCTGGGGATGTTTTTCACCAAGCAGTTTAACACTCACAACTGTTGGCTTTGACTCGTGGTTACAAGACTCATTATAGCCTTCCACCATATAAAAATGCTATTTGAAAAAAACGTTCGCACTTGGATCCAACCACAGTTTCAGTTTTTTTGTTAATCATTATTCTATTTCGAATCACTTTGTTTAAGTTGCAGAAACGAACATTGTTGTCATACAATTTAACATAATAACAATGATATCAACTTAAATTGAAATTTCGGGTCAACAGATTACTTGTGGCTTAAAAACTCGTTCAAATCGGTGGGATCATTTTGCATTGCTAAACGCTCAGTATTAATTCCCTAACACAAATAAATCAAGATAACCACGATTTTGTCCCGAACGCGGATATTGCCGACAACAATTTAGGCCGCTTGTAATTGAGCGCATTTAAATTTTCGGAATCAACTATGTCTATTATTGTCAACACAATATGATAGAAAATAAACAACACAAATTAAAAGGATTGGCATTGCGCAAAAGAACCGCGTCCTTGTACATACAGGGTTTTTTTCGAAAGAATTCTGATTATCCTGTCAATATTGTTTTTTTTATCATCGCTAATGATAAAAAGATCCGGACGTCTAAGGCGTATCAATACCTAAAACCAATTTATCAGGATTACGGAGACCTTGTCGCTTACACGCGGCTTTTAGTCCCATACCACACACAGCATAAGTGCCAGTTTGCGAAAGATCACAATGACCTTCTCATTATTCTGCGAAAACAAAACTGTTTGCCCTGAAGCTAATGAAATTGCTTGTACTGACAAATTTCGCAAAGTGGGGAAACCAAAAACTAAGATTAACGTTGCTAGCGAATAGATTGTTCTGCTTCGACCAGCACTTCATTTTCGGGACGTTTGTGTTGTCACAAATTAATGAGGAAGTATTTTTGCTCGCTTTTAAGCTTTTAAGTGACTTGCATCGATAGACGCGAATTCCAGGTGAAGTAACACTCTTTGACGTACGTGTGGACGCCTTCTGCGATAGAAGTACCTAACAGCGATAGAAGCCTCTTTCTCACAATTATATGCTATCCTCAACCACGTATTTTCAATCAGAACCCCAACCATGCTACGACGCATACGACTCGCATCGGTAGACTAGGCTACATGAAAACCAGGCTACATGATTTTCTTCATCTTCACCTCAGACAACAATAGAAAAGCTGTTAACAATAATTTGCCATCCTCGCCCGATTTCGGTCAATCCGAACGCCAACCCTGCTCCGATGTAATCAACTGGCATTGAACGACACAAACCTTTCCTGAACGTGTTCTTAGTACTTTGAAACCCTTTTTCTTCGTCAATTTTGCGAAATAGTATCCAACCGATATACCGTCTTTCCTCCTGAACCTCGCATACTTTGCCCCCCTAGTGATTTCTTTTGTTTTTAATCGTCCCTTTTAAGGTAGTTTTAATGGTATCAATTCCACTGACGACAAAGAGTCAAAGGGGGAGAAATTTAGTTACCTTAAATGGTGTGTTTATTTATTCAAGACGTATTACATCAATTGAACTGGCACCTCATTGGCTAACGCACAGAACAGCGCATGCTGTGACCTTAACATTGATAAATTAAGACAATATCGGACAACACTTTGCCGACCAAACGCGTAGAAAATTTGGTCGTGGTGATAAAAGGAAAATTGTTTTTTTCCATAACAACTTAAGAAAAGCTTCATCTTAAACCACCTTGCGAATTTTCTAGTTTTAAACCACCTTTTGTTATGCCTATACACTGCTTACTTCGGCTTTTCTGGAGACGTGATTTTCTTTCTCGATTTTACACAACTAGTTCATTAACTGCCAATAAGAGAAAATAAGAAGACGCGATTTTCCGCATTGGCATAATAATTATAAAGTTTTTATAACGTACCCTCACGAATGCGTAGAGAAACGCCACTGATAAGCTGGCAAAGAGCCCGCATTAAACAGCTCTCGTTGGTGCGAGAGGCCAAGAGTCAAAGCAGCAATGTTTACGGCCGAACACCGAACACACACATACACAAAGAAAAAAAATCGAATGAACGAATAAAATACCACACCAGTGGCACAGTGGCTGCCAACCGTTGCTAGCCGCTGTGTGCCGGGATGAAGGTGGGAGAGAAAGAGATATGGGTAGGCGGTGATTGGCGGATCGGGGCACAGCAAAAAGAAGATGATGATGATTACGACGATGATGATGCCTGCGCTGCTGCTGTTTAATTTAACGAGACGCGCTGATGCCTTCATCATCTAGACTTACATCTACATCATCTGACGCAGTAGTACAGCCAAAATCCATAAAGTTTCTCGGAAATGTGTTTGCAGTGCCCGGAGTGGGCCTGATCTGGCAATCGAAACCGAAGCGGTGGTTATCCGCTGCTGCTGCGCCTACTTATACTAGTACTACTACTACTTCTGTTACTACTACTACTACTACTACTACTACTACTATCTACTACTACTACTACTATCTACTACTGACTTCTACTACTACTCGCAGACTACTTGCTGATTCTTAAGTAACTGCAGCGGAGGCAGGTGTGACCACATTTGGGTTGATGTGTTCTCTGTAAATGAATAATGGCTGGGCGTAGTGGCTTGCGGATTCTGTCGGGGGTAGTGGATATTGGCATCGTCATCATCATCATATTCACCATCATCGTTAACGTGCGGTTGATGCAGATATAACTGCTAGGGACACGTCAACTGTACAATATTGCCCAAATACCGATGAAGCCGACTCATCGCATAGCCGCACGAAACATCTCTGTTAGACCGCAGAATTCTACCAAATGCGAAACAATATCCTCCCGAATGATAATAATAATAATAATTGAACCCGATTTTTCCACGTTAAGATGACTCACGTCGTGAAAGCTGTTTTTTCGCGGAACGCCCGTCACTCAATCATTCTCAGAATCACAGAGCCAGCAGTCACACCCACCCAACCCCCCACCCTGGATAAACGGAGGGTTCAACAGATGACACCTCAAGCTTCACCCGTCACTTCTCAACAGAATCCACCCATATAATGTGGAGCGGTCTTCCGGTTAGTCGATGCACGGGAAGTGAAAGGGGGTTGTTGCTGCTGTTATTTGTGGTCGGCGGGGTTGAGGTGGTGGTTGTGGTGATTGGAAAGGGCGTTTGACTGTGCGGACTAGAACTCAGGTGCTGTGGCACCGGCAGTTCTGCGCGCTGAAACCGCGTGATTTGAATATTTTCCTGGGTGGGAGGCGCCGCTTCGGTATATGGCGCGAGGAAGGGTTGCTGGCAGGAGCTAGGGAGGGCTAGTTGGGAGGGGCATAGAAAGATATATTAGGAAGATGACGTCGGCGTAAGGCTGTTTTCTGAGGGCTCTCTCTCTTCTTCCACAGTCGACAGAACACCCGGGTAGATGCTTTGAAACGGTGGGTAGTCGCTGAGATAGGTGATTTTATGCCGCCCCTCAACCTGATACTCGCCCTGTCGTATGTGATTGGTGAACGTGTCGGATTTGGTAGGCAGAAGCAGCAGTTACCAACTTCATTCTGCGCCTCGTAAAACACCTGCTGGTCGAGAGAAAGTTTGTGGGAGAGGCGACCCGCGATTGCTCTACGAGTCTCTGGTCGAAGCCGAAAAGGAACGTGGTTCCTTCTGTTGCGTAAGACGGAAGATGTGGAGCTCGAGGCGGTAGAATTCCCGCGAATGTAGGTTTTATAGATGGCCTTTATCAATTGGAAGATTTTCTTGCGGTCTGCGGGATCAACTTTCGCGCGAAAGCTCTGAACCGCAATTCAAAAATAGAGAAGATTTCCGCAGCCTTCAGAATCCAATAAATGTCAACCTATAAACAACAGTTGATTCAAACACCGATATTGTTCAATTATAAACCCTAAATAAAGCTTTGAAATTATTTATATATAATCAGAACGAACAATAATATTATCACGGATTCGAATGAAAATCGTATTTGCGCCTAAACACGTTTTGAAAAGATGATTTATATATCTGGAAATATGCACTTCAGATTTAAGGCAGTGTCCCTGTGCGATAATTGGGAAAATTTTCAAATATAAGCATTGAAAGCAATAATTTTACCTAGTAAATCATTGCACAATTACACATTTATTAGCTAGTACGAATAATTGAATTAAACGGTTACCTATCATGAAGTGGCACGGATACAATTATTAAATACCCTATACTTCATTTATTCGCTAAATCACAGATGATGATTTAGGTTCTTCAAATAGTAAAAATTACCGACGCTTGCAAAAAATATATCGCGGAAGTTGTTTATTGATTCTAATGTATTTAGTTTCGCATCCTGGAATGACAGTGCGTGCAAAAAATCGTTAACCGTACAAATAAATTTGCTTACAAAATTTTTTTTCAATATGCCGCATTAAGCGAACAACAAAAAAGTATGAATCGGCTTCTTGTTCTCTGGCAAATAAACCATAATAGAACGTTTACATTACAAAAAAATACGGGATCAAGAGAAAATATATGTTCACGTAAATACGATTTATTCCAAGACAATCAAAACCGCTTATTGAAAATGATTAGAAACAAATAAAGAATGGGGCACTAGTAGACAGTTTGGCGAAATAACTAAATAAAAAACACAAAACTGTAAAGAGACCTGCATAATCTTTTTTTATCAGTTTATCTACAGTCTCCACCAAATTTATTGGTTGTGGGTATACGAGGTAGGCCTGTCGAGGCAAGTCTTCGTTCCAATGAAAAGCTGGGATTTTAAACAAATCCTGGAATGTGAGCGCTTTACCGCGGGCTCACCGCCACATCACAAGGTTATCCTGCACAGTCAGCTCCACGGAATGGTCCACTGAAGAGTTGAGTTGATAGTCTAAAGATAAGTCGGTGTAGCCCTCGCGCGTTTTCGTCACACGAAAAAGGCCATCCGATATAGTCGGGATAGGTATTGGGCGCGAAAACTGCATTCAATGTGTTCATTGTCGATAGACTGAACGCCGGCAACTCTAGAGTTCTGTTTCGTGTGACCATTATCATCTGTTCGCTTCGACAGGAGTCCGATCATCTGTGTTCACTTCTACTTGAAAATCGACTACTTGACAGTTTTAAATTAGATTTATCCACCTTTTGCATGACGAATAAGTCATGTATATGTCACAAGCGTTTTTTTAGATTTCTTGGACTAAAACGAACCTTAAAGCACTTCCAACAAAAGGTGGGAGTGATTAATGTTGAACTGCGCGTTATTCACGTTTGAAACTTTAGCGTTGTTGTAAAGGTCTAGAAGTCAGAATCACCCTATCGATCGAAATATTTGATCCGTGAAAACAAATCATTGTGCGCTCGATAAAAGCTATTGTTTACATCTTGATGACGAAACGTAACCGTAGATCAAATTACTCCAAATAAAGCGAAATTATTGCTTCTGTTTTTAGGAATTCAATTGAAAGCGGTATAAATGGCGACGTTTGTTTCCTTGGCAAAATCCGAAGTAGCAGTATTAGCGCGAAAAAACGGGAATACTATTAGATTATAATTGACCAATAGGGTACAGGAGTGTGAATACGAAATGGCATGTGCTACGTTGAGAAATCCGACTTTCTAGTAACTGGAACAGCGACGCATGAAAATAAGACTGACTCCTAGAACAAAAATTAAAAAGCATGGAATACCAATTTAAAGCAACAAATTAAATCACCCAATCGACTCAATAAATCGAGATTTCTAAACTGGAAATATTTTGAATTATTTTACCGTGACACGTGTTCAACGGTTATTTCTTAATATCACCTATGCTATTATGTTGCTCTTGACAAAATTTCCTTATATAAATCGAAGATGCGTCCATGTTCCAAAATTAAAAGAACGAGCAGTCTATGAAGTTATGTGCGTTTATTTGGAAAAGTTTGAATAATCACTAAAGCAGTGACTAACTAATGAGCTACATTATAAAAGAAGAAAAAAGGTTTTAATGCGATTCTTAAAAAGTACTTCCAACAGAGAGCCATCCCATTTTTTAGTTCCAGGAAAAGGCGATAAATCAGCAAGAGAAAAACCAATTGAAAAAAGATTTACCTCAATCGGATCTTTACGAAAAACGGATACATGTAGATAGTCCCTGTAAGAAGTAGCCACCGTGTCTCAAAAACATTAACCAGACCCACGTTTAAGGGAACCGTCTGGACAAAGGTTCCATCTCACAGCCAGTCTATTTGTGCCAATTTATTCTCCGTCTCCGTCTTCTTTTCCTTCTCATATTCCTTCTCCTTCTTGATTGTCATCTTCATTTCGACCATTCGATGTATATGGCTTCTTTTTCTTGCTGCCAACTGCCTTTAAGACTTTCTTTCCTGCCAAGGTCTCTAATCTTAAGAGGACAAATGAAGCCAGCAGTTGTATCAGTTGGAGCGAGAGTGGCCTTCAAGGCATTGGTTTAGGTGTTTAAAACGCAACTGTGAAACATACGGCTGTCACACTGACCTAGCATGCTTGATCTTGCGTGTGCGTTAAACATGAAGCGTTGCACGGATAACTGCAATGAAACCATAGTGACCTGGTACCGTGTGCGTGAGCTTGACCGAACAAGGAACAGCAGATCCATTTTTTCCGTTTAATCGACCCAGCACGGTTGCATGTCGCTAAAAACAGGAGGCGTAAGGCCCATCGTTTACATTGGTTCAGCGCAATTTTTAATCTATCTCCTAATGCCGTTGGTTATGAAGACTGACATGGTAAATGCTGCTAGCAATACCTATGCTAACTATGACGATTGGCCTCTTCGGGTGACGAAAACGCAGAATGGCTACACCGAGTTATCTTTGGACTACCGACTGGATAACGTGAATGCGTTGGTGGAGTTGACAGTTCAGGATAACCTGGTTATGTCGCATGGGGCCCGCGGTAAAGCTCTCACGTTTCGGGATTTGGAGAAGATACCCGATTCACAATGGAAGAAAAACATTCCTCCCCAGGCTTATCTTGTGTACCAACAACCAATAAATTTGGTCGACACGGTTGATAAACTTATGACAAGAAGACCTATATCTGCGGTGAGCAATCGATTTTGTACCCAAATAGTTATGTTGATAGTCATTATTATATACCGCTCCTAAACGATGTGTCAATATGTCATTTTTGATTATTAACAAATTGGAATTATTCTTTATTGTATGAAGGCTCCAATAAACAATGGAACAGTACGGTTTCGACGGCTGCCTAAATATGTCTGCAATCAAAACGATCCAACCTCGTACAACGATGTCATCATGGTCGTGAAAAGCGGTCTTGCAAGTTTTGAAAGGCGCCAGATTTTCCGGAGAACGATAAGTGGTTATCAATCAACATATGGTCGGCGTAACGGATTCAACCAGTTTGGTTTAGTCTTTTCCCTCGGAAAGCCTCGTACTCAGGAAAACGACTTGTTTGATTTTCGTGGCCGACAGATTCGTTTGGTCGGCCGTGGAGCCCAACATTTGAATCCAGATTCCTTACGAAAGATCACCGCTGATCTCGAAGACGAAATGAACCAATACGACGATTTACTTGTAGGCGACTATGAAGACACCTACTTCAATTTGACCCCTAAAATGGTTCATGCCTTCAACTGGGCAGCAACATTTTGTCGCCTTCATCGTCCAGATATTGTCTTCATTGACGATGATAACGAAACCGATCTTCACAAGATAATCAGAATACTTTCGAAAAAACCAATTGGATACACTGGAAGTTTGTTGCATGGGTACAAAAAGTCCAACGAAGCACCGCATAGATTTGATGAACCCAAGTATGAGCATTGGGCTGTATTTAAGGACGAGGTTCCATGGTCCAAATACCCTACCTACGTCAGTGGAAAACTCTTGGTTGCCAGTTTTGACAATGTTGAGCGACTAGCTCTGGGGATGTATTTCACGAAGCAGTTTCACACTGACGACTGTTGGCTTGGACTCGTGGCTACAAGACTCAATGTAGCCTTCAACCATGTAAAAATGCTATTTGGAAAAAAACGTTCGCACTTGGATCCAACCACAATCGCAGTTTTGTTGTTAATCATTATTCTATTTCGAATCACTTTGTTAAAGTTGCGTATACGAACGATGTTCTCATACCATTATACTTAATAACAATGCTTTAAACGTAAATTGACATTTCGGGTTAACAATTGACTTGTGGCTTTAAGTCGTTGTCAAATTAGTGGGATCATTTTACACTGATAAACGCTCAGTATTTATATCCTTGAACACATTTTCGGACACCAGTGATCAACAGACGACGGAATTTGTAGATAACAAATGTTGATAAGAATTAAATAATAGCGCAGCGACTTTTCATCTTATCAAATCTGCATGCAATCCAAATTCTTCTTCTCATCAATATATTACTAGTATCGACTGAATGTATTCGTTGCTTGTAAACAAGGTAGGCCTGGAGAGGAATTTATTCCTTTCATTAGGAATCAGGGATTTTCTCGAAACGCGAGAGCTTGACCGCGGGCCCCATGCGAAATAACCAGGTTTTCCTGATTTGTCAACTGCACCAACGCATTCACGGAATTCAGTTGGTAGTCCAAAGAAAACTCGATGTAGCCATTCTGGGTTCTCGTCACCCGAAGAAGCCAATTCTCATTCCTCTGCTTGAAACCGGTTTCAACTTTTTCGATTATTGATAACACAGCGCAAGACAATGTACAAAATTGGCTTGGCGCCACTTCTTTCCACCATTTTTCCAAACGCATAAGCTATTTAACGTAAAATTAATCTAATTTATATGAGACGCGTTAAAATCTCGTCTTCTAATCAAATGCTTTATTAACGAAAAGAGAACAGCACATGAAAATGCTTGTGTTAGACAATGTGCTGTACTGATTACGGGTTGTATTTCATCGGGTTGGAAGAAACCAATTTAGTAATCGCCGATTTATGAGGAGGTGTCTTTGCTCGCTTAAAATCTGACTCTGCGTCTATTGAAGAGGACAACGAAACCTATCTTGTTTACCGAATCAGAATATTTTTCAAAAGGCAAACTGTGAACAGCCGAAGCATATTGTATGGACGCCTTATTAACTCAACGCTTCAATGGCGAAATTTCATGAAACTAATAATGAAACTTTGGGTGTATTCAGGGACGATATTCTATGGCCGAAATTCATCTCTACGTCCGTAAAAGACTCTAGCTTACCAAGTTTACAGACGTTGAACGATTATCTCTGGGAATGTTATTCACCAAGCAAAACAACATCATCGACTGCTGGCTAAGACTGGTGACCACATGACTTGATGTGCTCTTCCTGCAACATCAATACGGCGTTTGGAGCCTTTATTGATCGAAAAACAATGCCAGCAATTGGACTATACCGTACCAAGAATGCTGTGCTCACCGTATTTATAGGTTTCTAGTTATTCTTCTACTTCCTCGTCGTCTTCTCTTAAAAAATCAGACAATGCCGTTACCACCGAGACCTCGTTATGCCTGTCAACCTCTTGTCACCGCCTCCTCGTCCAACCGTGCTCTGGAACCAGCGGACAAGTCGACTTTCCGCTTGAGGGTACGTTTGCGGCAGCAGGGGTTATTCTTCTTCTTCTTCTTCCTCCTTCTCCGCCTCATCCGCCGCCATCATCGCCGTCAATCACCCTTTGGAAGAAAGGCTGGTCGTAGGAAAAGAAGTCACAAACGCGAGCTTGTCGACACGCGTTGGCGTCGGTTACATGGACTCCGCTCGAACGGCGGGGATGCGCGCCCGGAAGAACGTCCCTGAAAGGCGGTCGAGTAGGGCGGGCGGAGAAATGCTCTCAAGGTTGAGTTCTTCGAAGGCAAATTGTTCAGCGCCTCTTAGTAGGTCGGACTTCGATCCCCTAACGACGTGAAACTTCTAGAATACGCACATGACTTGGATTAATGCCATACATGGAAGACGTTTATCACGTTAAAAATTCCGAAATCCCAAAACTCAAATGACCTCAACCGAATCGGCGTGGCTTCCCCCATCACGTGAGTTCGCTTTGCAATCCACCAGAATCGTCTGCTTGCTTTCAGTATTTCATGATCGAAATGTTTATCATTTTTATCATCTACGAGACTGATTCTCTTATTATTTACATTTAAGAAGAACTTTCATTGTGCATATCCCGGATTAGTCTTTTCCTGAGTTCCAAATTCAAATCACTTCCTTCTCTTGAAGGTGCAATGCATTCTTTTCTCAATTATATAAACGATTGAACGTCTTTAAGAGGTTTTTCAAAAGTGGGGCAGCGTCGAGCTCAAATTATTTCGCGTCACTTTATTTAATCTAAGAAACAGAGACGTAACTTGGTGTCAGTCTGAGGTACTGGTCGCTTTGGCATTAACGAAATGATGGAAAGAAAGATTGTGTTTTGCATATTGTTAACTACTGGATAAAGTATTACATCGCATTGCATTTTAATAATTGTATTGAGGCCATTATTCATCTATGTTTAAATGTAAGCGTTTCGAAAATCGGATAAAAATAACACCGTCTTCAGTGCATGGAAACGGGGAGATAGGAATGTATATTTGAAGCTTGGGGAAAGGGCTGCTGCATCGAGCAACCCCTCTGATGATACCGGACTTGATTGAGAGGTTGATCGATTAGTTATGTCCGGAGATATCAATATCATAGATATCCACCGGGTTTCGATATCGGTTTTTTCCGTCAACATGTACGCACTAATGTTAGATACCATCGTTTGGGAAGCATTTCTATTCAACCGTAGGAATCTCACAGCTGGAGAACCTAGTTTATTATCTAGATGGAACTGCGACGATAGGACAATGCAGCTTCTTTTAGCGACTCGGTGCAAAACTGCGTCTCACCTAGAAAAAGCAAGCACTACTATTACAAGAACCAGTAGTTACCGACATGAGACAAAATACATACGTGCACAACAATTAAGGTTGGCAGTCTTTTTGTGAATTGGGATAAAATTATTTGTGGAAGTGTATCTGTGTTCATTGTAACAAAATAGGGTAATCACAAATCAGGGTCTTAGCGTCAGTAACCAGGTTGAGAGGATACTTCTGCCGACTCTATGTCTACAACACCTATCTCGCGACCAATGATTAGCAGGACATAAGCGTCTGTCGAGAGAGGACTGTCTACAATCCCGACAGCTCCATCACCGCCTCCTCGTCGAACCATGCTCTTAAACCAGCGGAGAAGTCGACTTCTCCCGTGGAAGGAAGGCTCGTCGTTGGACAGGAGGTGACAGGCGCAAGCAACGTCGACTTGCGTTGGCGTCGGTTTCATCGACTAAGCTCGAACGGCTGCGATGCGCCCTAGGAAGGAGGTCGGGTGGAACGGGCGGAGAAATGCCCTCCAGGATAGTTTCTTCGAAGAGCGAGTTGTTCAGCGTCTCGGCAAAAGGTTAACGGAGGTGGCCGACGGCGGACCTTGACACGAATAAGACGCTGTATCAGTGAGTTGTTGCGAGCACCTATGAGAATAGTCGTTTAGTTCTTTCAAACATCAACAACAACAGCACGAAGAAGACAACCAACTTACTCCTGCGCACCCTCCTTATTTCGGCAGCCAACGTTCCAGGACCACAGAATGAGCTACCGCGCTTGCAGACAAAGCGCATTGTCCCAATTACGAAGAGAGAACCCAGGAGAGCAACCAGACCGTAGATGAGGACCGTGCGGAGCTTGGAGTCGAAAGCGGGCGATGACGAGGGCGTCGTCGATGGCGGCGCGAGCGACACGAGATGCGATGCGGTCGACCACGAGGTCTTGGCCGCGCCGGTGGAGTTCAATGGCGGCTGTTCGAGCTTGCAGAGGTAGTCGGACTCCTCGGCGCCGTTGCTGAGGCAATCGACGACGTTGTTGCAGACCCGATCGAGGGAGATCTATTGAGCCCGTGGAGACCTACTTGTTAAGGCAGCCCATCTAAAGGTTGGGA
>JAPUBX010001145.1:0-58396 GCA_028672205.1 Proteocephalus fallax | reverse complement strand
AAGTTGGCCAGCATATTCCGTTCAACTTTGCAATTTAGACAATCAATAAATGAGGTTTTATTTATTCGGACAGGAAAAGTGTATCGTGTTGGTGGATGCGACGCAACAGGTTTACTGTGACTGTGACACCGTAACTTTTGTTGATCCCCAGACGGGTTGCATCTCAGAGGGCCCACCACTCTTTAACGCTCGCCGGTCTTCCGCGGTGGCCGACTCGATCGACTAAATTTTCGCATGTGGTAGATGTGGACTTGAAGGAAATCTGTTGGTTGTGGGCTTGGATGATATCGTTTGTTCTCCGTTGAACGTCTCGTTATGTGGGAGGTTAGCTGGTAAGGTGTAGTTAAAGGGCCTTCTGGTTATATAACATCAAGTATTTGTTTCGTTTAAAGACACGTGGGATGTATTAACGTCATGCAAATTTGCACGATACGCGGCCGCTGCGATTACTTTTTTCCAAAAATGAACGGCAACGATTTTTACTGGTAGCCGCTGGAGTCAATATAAATAACGTAAAATTGTCACGTGTTGAAATGCTGCTTCTTCAGAAGAGCGAAACATGGCAAACAGTGTCGCCTATGCTTCACGCCTGTTATTATCACGGAATCGCTTTATTCCGAGAACATGTGGTCGTTGCTGGAGGCCAGGGTGAAACCTCTGTTGAAATGTTCACGCAACCCTCCAATCTTGGCTCCGGGAAAGGTCAGTGCAGCGAGTTGAAGCCATTGAGTCCAGCCTCATTGATTGTTAACCTCGCCGAGTTTCAAAATAGGTTTTTCGCTTTTGGTGAGTCGTCGGATAAGTTATTTGTTTAAACTTTCCAGTTCATGTCCACAATTAATCTATTTTTACTTTTAAAGTGAATACAAAATCATCACTGCACATTGAAGAGCATTGTAATAAAACAGCCGACGACTTGATTTCGGTAACATTGTGGTTTATTTTGCAAAAAAAACCGGGTGATATTGTCAAAGAGGGACTTTAATCGAAGCTGCAATTGTTTTGGTTTTGTTCATTTTAGCCGAATGATAAGAAACCCTTTGAGCGAATTTACTTAGACTCCATTTTGCAATGATCCTCGAGAACTTGCCAATTTCGAAGGAGTCGTCGTTGTCGACGGTTTTGAAGAAAAGACGTCTTATATCAGGGGATTCGTAAATTTGTTGGAATCTCACGTAAAAGTAATCTTCGGTTAACGTTGGGAGTCGTTATCACTGAACCGACTCTCAAGTATTAGGCAGAGGTCATTAACGGCATCTGTCGGGTTACGCGGCGGCATTGGTTTTTGGGCCTTGCGCATTTCAAGAACACAAGGGCAGGAAGTCTTGACAGATGTTATGATCCACGACTCTTTTTTAATAATAATAATTGTAGTGGCTTTATTGAGGTCACGAGGACCAAAACTTTCAGCATTAAAAAAGGCAGCATAACAAATATTAGATGCGAAAATTGTCTTGTAGTTCCTGTTTAACATGGTCTGGTGAGACAAAAAATCAGGACAAATAGGGAATGGCCGAATTGCGATATGTCGCCGTTCTTGTTGGAATTGAACGGTTTGACGGCGCATTGGTCGAAGAGATTAACATTCCGATAAACTGGAATAGAGGGATGGGAGAGGTCATTTAAAATTCGAGCAGCAATTAATGAGCAGTTATTGAAGTGGCGTTCAACGATGATTTCTTTGATAGAGAGAATAGGCAGACCGCTAGAAAACGAGATTATTTTAAAAAGTCGATGACGGGTTAAACTGTCCGATCGTTTAAGGCCGGGGAAAAGTACTGGGGAACAATATACAATCAGGGGAATTATACAGGCAGTGACAAAGGTTTTTATATGGCTAGAGCTCAAACCTAGTCTCACCCCGAGATACTTCGATTTTGGGCTCGAAGCGACGTTATGTAGTGAAGTAATTTCGGGAATGTGGGCAGCGGCTGTCAGGGAAAATGTGATATGGATGCATGTTGATGCATTCAGCAAAAGATCATTCTCGGAAGACCACTCAAGTACCTCAGTAACTGCCTGCCCGAGCTGTTGAGAATCACCTTGCGTCTTGCATGGATGGCACAAATTCAGGTCATCCGCGTATTTTATTAGTGTCGCGTCGTTATGGGACCGAAGGCTCGACGTGTACAAGTTGAACAGGAAAGGAGATAGCACAGCGCCTTGTACTACACCGCAGTTATTTGGCAAGGCGGATGAGGCTTCATTTCCGACTCTGACATGTTGACGTTAATTGGAAAAATAGTTCTGAAGCCAATTAATCAACCATCCTTCAACGCGATCTTCACATAGTTAAGAGAGGATGCGGGACCGTGAGATAGTGTTGAAAGCAGGAGGAGGATGTCCAAGAAAACTCCCTTCACGGCTTTCGCTCCGGCATCAAGTGAAGAGTGGAGTGTGTGCGATAACGTAGCCACGGCGTCCAGAGTGCTTCTATTTGATTTATAAGCAAACTGGAAAGGGTCATCGGCAGCTTTAAGCGTGTCATCTAATTTAGAGACGAGGTGCTTCTCAATCACTTTTAACCACACGGATGAGTTTGCAATAGGTATGTACTTCACAGGTCTGGCGGAGCCATTGGCCGGTTTCAGAATGGGTGTTATAGCGACGTCTCTCCATTCCGAAATATAGTTCCGTCACCGACGTTTCTACGATAGGTGTTTCCGGTTACGATAAATGTGTGCTTGCCAAGTGTCGTCAACGTGTTCTAAATTTCTAAACTTTAAGTTCACAGCATTTCCTCCCAACTCAATTTCCCGGCTGTCAATTTTAAACATAAAACCAAATAAATCCCAAAATGTACCCCAAAAGAATTGAAATATGCTCTCGTGTACAACCGGAAACAACTCGTTGGTTGTTTGATCACACGACTCATCGATTAGAAACTGCATCGCCTTGAACAAGGCAAGACAGTTAATCTAAACGCGGTAACCTTTGAAGGTTTAAAAAAAAATTCCTTTATGTGTAATAATGAAAAAAATCTCGAAAGGTCATCGGCGATATCAGTTCAATTATCTTTCGTGAAATCGCAATTCTAGATAATTGGACAGCTTCTCTCATTGCATGTAGATACCAACTTGTTGAGACGTCACCGAAAACGACGACTAGATGTTGACACAATAAAACACCAAACTAGAATATGTGCGAACCTTGTCTCTTAAAATATTTGTAGACTGTCTCAATTGACCTGAAATTCATTTTGCAATAGAGAAATAGCAGTCGTCATTTACGACCATCTGTAAAACGGGAATGACCGAGGCATTCGGTTTGAAAGAAAAGGCGAATCACTGCAGAAAAACATGGTAACTGCTTACTTTGATAACCTAATGGCATCGATGTACCGAGTAGACGATCGAATGTTCCAACAAGTTCCTCACCGTCCCCTAGCACCTCAACGTTAGTCATCGACCCCGAGTAACCTGTGAAGGGACGGGTGACTATACCCTGTTCAGCAGCGTCACCTACTAACCAGGTGTTTACCCGTCGCCCCAAATGTCATGTTTGTCTTTCTCCTGGGTTCGAAACCCCGGGGCCATCAAAGATTTTGTTATTGTCGCTCTAATTTCTAGAAGTAGTATTCATGTTTTTAGTCCGAGATTCGATGCCGTAAATGTGTAGGAGAGTTGGTTAATAAATTCGCAATGCCAATCGTATGAGATTAAATGATCCAATATCAGTCAACCAGCGAAATTTACCTCCCGATATTTCGATTTTCAATTATGCGAAACTAGACAATGTAGCGTATTGTAAAATCTTCTATTGTTCAAACAATTATTTAAATTTTCACCATGTTTCACGTATTTTAATTTCTCAATTGAGCACATCACTTTTTGACATAGTGCGGTCGTGCATGCGTTTGGATGGTCGTGCGTATCGGCCCATCGCAACGAGAACGGTTAAATCACATCGTCTGCCCATCTCCCTATTGGCTGCGTTAATCAGGTCTTGTGAGACGTTCACGTGAACACTGCACACATATTTCAAAAATGCCCGAATTTTTTCAGACCTCTGCAAATTCCCACCCAGCTGGATATTTTCGACGAAGACGCTTCACCACAGCTGTCCCTCTTTTACCCTTTAAATTTAAATCCACCCCTTTATTTCCCTTTCTTCTCCCGAATCTCATGAACAACCGACTCCATCAAAATTTAAACACAAATCTCTCCTGATGATGCAATTGCGGTGCCTCAATCTGCTCGAAAATGTGACCTCGACGCCGCGCACATCGTTTCCTGTCTGGCGACCCATTCGCGTATCCAGACGAAGCTCAACCAACGCACGCGGCCTCTCCGGTCTCGAAAAGGCCCAGGCGTACTCGAAATGTCCCCCGAAGGGACGCAAGTAAGGGCTCCGTAGATTCAAATCCGATGAAGTAAGTTTGAAGCTTTCTATTCGGCATTGTATCAGTTTGGTTCGTGCAGAGCCACCTGCGAGTAGATTTTGATGCGTCGGCTTCACATACGCGACATTGCCAAGGGGGACGGGACATCACCTATAAAAACATTTGTCAATCAATGTTGCCTCTTGTTCAACTGTGGGAGGTGTCACGTGATATAACAGACACACATCCACACACGCCTGGCGCTGTCAGACTGCCTGGTCTTGTGTGACACCTTAATTCTTCCCCCAACAAGCCCACCGCCCCCCAGACAGTAACAACACATTTCTATCGTCGTCAGTCATCTACAAATTGTGTATTAAGGCAGTGGACGACAGTTGTCTCGCGATGGCGAGAGGTCCACGATTTCTTGGCTTGCGGCGAGCTTCCAGTGATGGCGTAAGACTGGCTAACATCCCGCCCATAATCACCACCACCAATCTCAGCATACTAATACTTTCCTCTAATTCTATACCACCCGTGGCCCAAAATGGCCCCATTTTGTGTGTTTAAAAAAAAATCATTTTTTTAGAACGACGCCACGGTTCTCGATACTTACAAATCATGTGAATGCCTCTGCGAGATAGCTCGGTTAGATGGCAATGCGGCTGGTTTGGTCCAATGGAAGCGCTACTGTCTCTTTGTTGGCAGTGGTCTTATCCGTTTCGTCTACGTCTCCAACACGTTCTCCAGCTTTCAAAACGGCACCAAAGAAACAAGCTCCATCCTAACCTCTGTGGATCCATTTATCCTCGAAGGTCTTTCAACTGCTCGATGTGTCGTCCTGCCAATCAATGGACTTTTCTGGTCACCGCGGACTCAGCTGTCTGCTGATATACCATACTGGGAGCCTTCTAGAATACTTTCACCAAGTAATCATAATCACCAGAACCGTGAATCCCCTGATATGATTGAATCCAAGTTAGGCCCCAGTTTCGATTGCGACGATTTCGAACACGCCGCAAACGGGGGCACGTTTCCCGATGAGGCAACCGCGTCTTCGACAATGGGTCTTTGTCGTAAATTCGGCGGTGAATTCCGCGAACCCCTTGACTCCTCCGACCACACGGAGTCTTCAGGAGTCCTCTCCTATTCGCTGTCCTTGCGTGGTCACCACCAGCAGTCCAACGACGGTTCCATCACTAAGGCGAGTCTTCTGAGGAGCAGGACGAGTCTGCCGGACTCTGGAACCCGGCGAAAGCTCGACGCCATCGTCACTAGGAAAAAGCGCGGACGCGATAAGTCACGAGGTGCGTTTTCATTTTGGTTACCGACCACAGCACGTAATGTGGTCTTTCCATGAGAAGCGGATTGTGCAGCTAAAACTATCGACCAGTTTCCCTTGCCTTACAAAATGCCCTAATCAGCAAAATTTGTTAGGTTCCCTGGTTTCGCCTAGCAGGACGCACGTGATTGGGTGGAATGGCTAGATAAGGCATTCACCCGAACCCTCTTTCTTTGGTTATCGCATAAGGTCACCAGCACCGACCCTTTTTTTCTTTTATTTGCTCCCAGAACATGGTTTGCGTCGCGACGCGAGCGATCCGAATTTCATTGGAGCCATCGCCACAACTGGGCCAGATCCGGCGAACTCGGCTGATGATCTGGACGGGAATTCCTCTAGGTTTCGATTCCTTCCGGCCGCGGCGACCCCCTTCCTGAAGGGCATCGCCAACTTCCTCGGAAACAAAGCGACGGCGTCCACGGGGGGGTCTAATTCCTCCTCCTCCGTGGACGCTCTCACCCCCGTGGAGCTCCAAAGGAGGATTGACGTGGTTATAGGTGAGTTTCCGGGTGCTACTCCGCATACTGATAACTTCAATAAGTAGGTAATTGTATTCGGGTATTTTATACTTCAGGTGACAATCCCGACTTCTCGGACCTCCAAACCGTCGGCCCGGTTTTCGGAGCACAACTGGAGAACCAAAAAGCCAGTCCCGATTACCCCGTTTGTTGTGAAATCGCATAAATCTTCCACAATCGACCCCATATCAATAGCAGCCATCTTTCTGTGATTGTAGAACGTCCCACTCTTTCTTTAGGCATTGATCGAGGCACTTGAAATTCATGATTTGCACCAGCCGGGTCTCTACAGGACATCAAGCAGGCAGAGTGAGATCAATCATTTCATATGCCTTGCCAATCTCGTGAGTACTACTCATGTGTTCATGTGAGAACTGAAGTCCAATTCTGTGATTTCTTTTTCATTTTCGCAGACATCCCTTGAACCCGAGTCCCTACTACAGCTTCACGCGTGGAAAGACTCTCGTGTGCTTACAGGCGTTGTCAAGATCTTTCTTCGTAGACTTGCTTTACCTATCTTCAAGGCTTCCGAATGGCAGCCTCTTACCGCTCTGCTTGCAGACGCCGTAGACAGTCCCAAATCCCCCACCACCTCTCTGGCCTACCTTTTATTGGCTATTCTCGTGAAGCTGGAAAAGTCATTTGCAGATCAGGCAACATCCGCGTTGGTTGAAAAGGAGGAGAAGCTCTCATGGAGATTCGCCACGCTGGATTTCCTCGTCAACCACCTTCGACGAATTCGTGGCCTTGAAGACTATGCTAACGAGTTTTGGGCTGAAGTGAATGAGAATTCATTCACAATCTCGGGAAGCACCACAGAAGCGCTTTTGCAAAACCCCGATAGCCTCGATCGCGACACTTCTGATGGTTAATCAGTTTAAGATTATTGATTTTTTCGCATATGTTTACTGTGACGAGGCACTGACGACGTTTGTCTGCCAACTCTTTTTAAGACGTGATTCCTGCTGTTCGAGAGATCTTCGTGCTTTCCGGCGCATGCACATGGAATGCCGAAACCTCCTCATCCACCGCAGCCGCTCCATCGCAGACGTCCCCGACCTCCGAAAGTGGCAGCCTCCTTCAGGCCGTTCTATCCGCCATGCCGTCTTCTCTGCCCCAGCATCAATCAGATGAAGAAAGAGACAATCTTCATCCCCAATTGTTGTACCAGACTGACTTGTGAAACCTTGGATTCTCCCCTGCCCGTCAGCCCACACTCCCAGCAACTTATTTTTGTCGTTATTTTCGAGTTGTCGACCTATTTTTGTACCACGAAGGGGGCAACCGCTTTAAATGCAAGTGATATGATGTCCATATCTAAATTGTAAATTTCAAACAAGGATTACCTATGAATACACAGTATTGTTTTCTTAGATTAGTATTTTTGTTTTTGGTTTTGGTCTACTAAAATTGAATGCTGAAACTAACGATTGTTATTCTTCCTCGAAATTAATAACCATATTACGTTCGAATGCAATCGTTTTATTCAAGATCGAAGGGTTTAATAAAATAATATTTTAGTTTCGCGCTATATCGGTCAGGATATTCTGAATGTTCGGACACACTAATTAAAAACGTATAGAATATATATTTTGCGGAGGTTTCCAAATTGAAATTCTACAAAAATTAGCCTCTGCACTATTGGGACTAGGATTTTTCTGGAATGTTCCAATAACGAAATAGTAATACTTGTATCCCGTGAGAAGACATGTTTTCATGCATACCGTCGATGAAATGTTTACCCAACAGAGGAAAACATTCGTTTTGAAATCCAAAAAACAAGTTTCCAGCATTGCATATTCTCTGAGTGGCACGAAGTAAAAACTGATAATTGAATATTGTTAGCAATGGTTGATGTTAACTCCCAAGGGTTCTTGTGATATTATTTTATTGAAAATCTGTACCTCAAGACTGAAGACCAATCGTTTCCGGATTCTTCAACGCGCTTATGTCGTTTGACTACTGATAAACTAGCACAGAAAAGCTGATGTAAACTGCTGACAGCTGCTCAACTAAATCCGTATACTACAAGACGTATGCACCCCGTCCATTCTGGTGGTAGCACCAAATCCGCCGTCTTTGTTCTCACACGATTCCTTAAACGTTTACATATTGGCAGATTCGGAGAAAGAGCAACCAATTCATTTAAATTATAATGTGAGTAGTTCGGGAGAAATTATGAACAGAATAAACCTACCGAATTGCAGACAACCTTTAAAAATGCATTAAGCTTAACTCTTATAAAAATAATAATAATTGTAGTGGCTTTATTGAGGTCGCGCATTCTTTCGAAAAAAACCCTTCATTGAAGATTGGAGGGGGGGGAGTTTTCAGCTATGGCGGTTAACCTAATCTGTTTTTGCATGTTGTGGTGTATTGCGTGCCGCAAACGTAAAGTGATTGTTGAATTGCAGCAATTTGTCATGTTAACGCAACGACGTTCTAGAGTACGCAGACATGAATAAAGTGCTGATCGATCCATCCATTGATGTCGATACAAAGATTAGCCATAAACAGAGCGCAGATTCGACAAGGAAATAGGAACCCTATGCCTACTTACGCCATGCAAAGTATAATCTTTCGATTAAAGTACATAAATAGATTTCAAACGGAAGACGCAGGTAATAATTCCGCAGCATTAAGAGTGAGGATAAGTACAATTAGATTTCAAACTTTATTAAAGCGTCTGTTGATAAATCCGATAAATCACGACGGCCTTATCGTTATCGCTAAATCGATTTTACTTCAATTGAGCCAGATCGTGTCAAAACATATTTTTTTTAAAAACAAGCGTCGCATGACATACTTTTCAGATGACTGTTTAGTTTTGTTTTCTTATTGTTTCAAAATAAACTCGAAGCTTTCTGTTACGTCTGAAAAACGAGGTATCTACATGTCATGTGAGAAATTGTCACAATTGTCTTGAATTGCAATTTAACAAAATATTATGGGAGCAAAATTTTGCCGATGACATTAGGCCTCAAAGGTGAATAACAGACAACCTTTAACAATCTATGAAGCTAAACTGAAATTACTTCGCAAAAGGCATCCTTTATAGTTCTGCTTTCGTCTAATTTTACTGCGAAATATGTTTGATTTAATCACGTAAAATACACTGGACGCTTCTACGAAAAGTCATCAATTTTAGATATCAATAATTGAAATAATTAAATTCATGTTTATTGTTTGAAGAAGCTGTGAACCCTTATGCAATGTCGTAGACTACAGTCACGGTAATGGTGTTAAGCCATTGCAGTTATCAAATTAAAGAGCTAGTAAACTAATTTTTTTGTTAATTCAGAGTTTCGTAACCGAGTCTGCCAACGAGTTGCTTCCGATAGGACACGGGAGCAAATTTGACTTATTTTCTGGAATAGAATTAGGAATATTTTCCCAAAGTAAATCGCTGAATTGCCACTAAATTGTGTTCATCGATGGACAAATAGTGTTCCCAATCTCCTACAAACATTCACGTTTTGCATGGCTGTGGTGTCTTGGGTGCAATGAACTCAAAGTAAATGCGCATTCTGTCGGAAAAAGGCGTAAGTTAATGCTGGATTGCAGCATTTTGTCCCGTATAAGCCTTAACTACATCGAATTGGGGGTGTCTAGACGGGTGTCCTTTGCACAACACGTCTTCACGCCTTCCAGGAGTGGGGCGATTGACAGCCACATGGAAGTAATAATTACATAAAACGAAAAAGCAAGCAATGCAATACAGTTGTTTTCAACATTAAGGCTTCATTTGGTTAAGGGCAGCAAACAACTACGACCCCATGGAAAGTGACAGATCTTTGACATCATTAGACTGAAAATTAGCAAAATAATTTCAAGACGACAGTTTCCCTTTAACATACATAATAATAATAATAATAATAATTGTAGTGGCTTTATTGAGGTCACGATGACCAAAACTTTCATCATTAAAAAATGCAGGATAACAAATATTAGATGCGAAAATTGTCTTGTAGTTCCTGTTTTACCTGGTATTGTGAGACTAAAATGGCGAAATTACCAACGGAATAATTACATTGAACATCGCTCGAATATACTGGCTCCCGCCACATCAGTACAAATCGCGGTTTCGCAGGAATCAAATTTGTAGAAAAATCCAAAATTAATCAATATGTTCATAAAATTACGTTTATTGGTTTTGTGTCTACGAGAATCGTAGGTTTCTCACAGCCTAACTTTAAAGTGATATGCGTTTTAAATTTGTGAAACCAAGCGTCATCATAACTTTGAGTATAAAAAATGAGAGAAATACCGTCCACAATTGAATCGAGTAAAATTCCAAAAAACGTTATAATAATAAATATCATTATAATAATAATAATAATAATAATAATAGTAATATTCACTTTATTAAAGTCACGAGGACCAAAACTTTCAGCATTAAAATTTACAATAAACAAAAATGTTACAGGAAGTGACGATTAGACGTAGAAAATGCAGAATAAGTTAAGAAGAATAAAAGAAGTAACATCATAGTAAATTTGCAAGAAAGGCCAATTTAACCTACGAAGTATTAACAGTTTGCCAAACGGAAAATGGCGGTCATTGAAAAGCCCTATCCAAAACGCGCGCGTGTTTTAACTAATTATTTGTTATCGGAGAAATGGACGCCATGTACCGCCTCTTTGATTATGATAAGTTGGCGGGAACGCCCATGTTCCCATTCCAGCTATCGGAAAACCAGCTGCATTAAGTATGGCAAGCAACTTCGGGCTCTTTAAAGAAGCTGTTCTACGATAGACGCATTCCGATTAACTCACTTTATTCTTCTGCAGTGCTGACTACTCATCCCCGGTGGCATGAGAGATGACTGGGCTTCCTTAATGTCGCGGTTAATCGATTTGATATGACAAGTCGCGCGTTCAACATACATTGTAGAACATTAACTATGCATGAGGTGAAAGAAGCTTTTAAAAATTCACAAGAAAGCGAACGGCGTTTCACTTGCAAGTCAATTTGATCAATATTTCACATATGACGTGAATGTACTAGTTTAGTTGGCAGCAACGCGTCGATGCAAATAGATAAGAGACATACATGCCACAAAGCGCCACCCTTATAAAATACGAACAACACGAATTGCCACTGTGCGAAAACTAAGACCCGTCAAAAGCGAATATCAAATCCCCCAACCAAAATTCTTTCAGATAAAAATTGAGAATTTATTTAATAAACATAATATTTTGTTTGCAAACTGAATGAAACGAAGTTAAAGCCTAAATTATTTCCTTAAACGAGTAGTAATGAAGAATTGTACGCCTCAATTCACAAACAACGTTGATGCCCTTTGTCTATGATCGAAGCAAATAGATAAGAGACGTGTCCGTTACAAAGCGCCACCTTTATCAATAACGAATGCCTCTTTGTTTAAAGGTAAGGTGGAAAAGCTGATTATGTAATCGCGGTTTATTTTTTACCCTTGTATGAGTATCCCTGGCTTTTTACCAGTCTTAAATTTCGCCCGGGCTTAAGACGTCGAAAGAAAGATTAAGGGAACCACCAAATTATGTGTAACACGCTTTCTTGTCTGATATATTCGGATAAATCTATCCGCAAACTATAAAAAAACGAGAGCTTCAACCTTCAATCTTGCAAGACTATTACGTAAAGACGTTATTCAGCTGCAATACCTCTAATAAACTAAGTCAGAGTTATTTATTTTATAAAATTGGTCTTCCTCTTCATTAATATAAACGCCAATGCATTAATGAATACAAATGTAATAGCAAAGTAAATGACACCAAAGTTTATCATTTACGCTGATGATTTCGATTCTCACAAGCAACCGAAAATTGGGCATACCTTGACCATACCTTGTCTTATGATGCAGCTTGTCGTCTTCAGTTTTTTGGACGAATCAAACGGTCGCAAATTACGGTCAGAGACATGTGTTCCACTAAGCGCCACCCGTATAAAATATATCTGGAGAGTTCAATGCAGCGTTGTCAATCAGTCTAGTTACTAGAAGTAGCAGAGAGCATGTTTTCGTGTTTTACGATCATAGCTACAGATTGCCCATACAATCAAAATGAACACAAAGCGGCGAATCAGCTTTTAACTGCAACCAACCATACACATTTTGTTGCATACATTGGACAAGTTTACACGATCATAATGAAAATAAACAAAAACAGAAATTGTTTTATTAAATGGGTAGTCATGCAAAATTGTATGCAAAACAACTTTATTGTGGTAATATTTTATCAGTTCATGTGGAAACAGGACATTGATAAAGATGGACAACTTTGTATGACTTAGCCTTCAAGAGTAATGGGAATTCTAAAAAGCTCTGACAGGCAGTCACTTGTGTACTCCAGACGTCTTAAGGCTAATAAGTTGTGTATCCTGTACGCCTTATTTTCGCTTTCGTAAGAACTGTTTCTGACAAACTCCAATAACTTTAATTTTTATAAACGTATTTTTATAAATGTTTGTACACCGTAATGAAACAAATTAAGCTGTTTTTAACGGGTATTTTCTTAAACTCGATCAACGACGACTGCTTCGAATTCACTCAATTCTCCAGGAGCATCGCAAAATGGACCCCATGACAATCGATATAGAGTTATTTTCATCAGAAACCTGGAAATCAAAATTGTCATCGGTCAAACTGAGAAAGCTTAGGCGCCAAAACTAACTGCAAGCTCCTAGTCGACTGTTTCATAGCACAACTCGCAGATTTGAGAGATACCGTGGTTTTTTACTCAAATAAAAGACAATTAACGAACACCACCAATTGCGACTGTGCAGCACCCTGAACAGTAGTCTCACTTAAATTGAAAATCCGAGTTTGAAAGTTACAGAAGTAAAAACGACATGGAGCGAGTCCCGGCTGTCTCAACTCGGTCCACTGACCCTTGTCCGTGCCAAGAGACGCCGGTGGGGTAAAGATTTCGACATAGTGTTTGCCCATGCCTCCAGCAACTATGACCTTTCTCCTCAATAAAGCGATCCCGGGTTTCAAGCGAGCTTTGAGCATGGGGGAAACGTTTTCCGAATTTGCGGCGATCCGATTCATAAATAACACACGGCAAATCTATTCCTTTATTATTCGTCCCACCAACAACGATTATAAACTTGTCATGTTCATTGGCGGTAAAAGAAATCGCTCCTGCATCGTCACGGGCACAGTTTAGTGATATTAAAAGAATGCGACTTTTCTATTCCTAACCTCGGCCAGCTAACCTTCCAACCTTCAAACGCTCACAAGACGTCAGCATATTTTCCCAGTTTCCACGTCCAAGAATATCAACCATCGAAGAGCGACGCACCATTTAAGACTTCACCCGTCTTTGGATTTACCACAATCACGCTGGATGTCGGAATGTAACATAAATTATACGTGTTGGTTTTAGTGGCTCCCCCTACCAAATGCAAATTTTCTGATCCAATAATATAGAAACACACAAATTGACCATCGTCATGGCGACATAAAAAAGCAAAACACAAGTTCCTACTAACCCCGTAGACGAAATTGAACATAATGGATTTTAATACGGACTACCTGCCCATAATAAAACTGTGGCAAACTCGAGATTAACGCGTTTTCCGTATCGTTCACCAGTATTGCATACACCAGAAGACGTTCCGTCGAAGCACCTTCGGCATTCACCGTATCTGTCTGCCAAAACATATGCAGCAAATATTCTTTCAAATAAAAATTGACAATTCATTTGATCGTTTGCTAACGTTTTTTGGTAAACAGAATAAAACCAAGACAACCCCTAAATTATTTCCTTAAACGAGTACGCGTGTAAAATTGTACGCCTCAATTCACATTGAGACGTTTGTTAGCAGCAAAGCGTCAAGATATGCCGTAATTGATCGAAGCAAATAGATAAGAGACCTGTCTTGTACAAAGCGGCACCCTTATAAAATACGAATGCTTTTATGTTTAGATACAAGGAATGATACTAACCAAACATCGTTGTTTGAGGTCGAAGGAGAATTTTTTTGGCTTAAATTCCTCGAGTTTCTTTCAAAATATCCTGTAAATGTTTTCTTAATTAACACAAAACAAGTAGATATTCATTTTTTGCAATACACCACACGTAACAGGACATTACTTATCACTTTGAGTATACAAATCAGAGAAATACGTCCACAATGGAATAGAGGAAAACTCCAAAGGAAATGGATAATGATTTTTCCGTATTTTTATTCTTTATTATTTGTTATCAGAAAAATGTACTGTGTCCTCTCTGATTATGATAAATTGGCAGGAACGCCCATGTTCCCATTGCAGGTACCGGAAAACCAGCTGCCTGAAGTATGACGAGCAACTTCGGGTTCCTGTTCTATTCTACGATAGACGTACTCAGATTAACTAACTTTATTCTTCTGCAGTGCTGACTGCTAAATATGCCCCGGTTGCATGAGAGATTACTGGGCTTCCTTAATGTCGCGGTTAATCGACTTGACATAACAAGTCGCGGGTTCTACAGACAATAGATATTAAAGATGTATTTTACTGTGCATGCGGTTAAAAAGCTTTTTTTTAAATGCACAAGAAAGAGAACCGCGTGTCACTTGCAAGTCAAGTGAAGTTATTTTGATCGATTTCTCACATATGACGTTGATTCACTTGTTTACTTGGCAGCAGAGCGTCGATGCAAATCGATAAGAGACATACTTGCTACAAACCGCCACCCTTATAACATACGAACAACACTAATTGCCACTGTGCGAAAAGTAAAACTCGTAAAAAGCGAATATCAAATCCGCCAACCAAAAGTCTTTCAGATAAAAATTGAGAATTTATTTAAGAAACATACTATTTTGCAATAAACCACACGTAACAGGACATCGCTTAATTTTTAAATAAGAAAGCTGCATTGGGCAAAATTAACCGGTGAGAGATAACTCGACCTCATTGACAACCTTTTATTCGTTAAACAGATTATTTACTAGCCTTTACTTCCGATTGGTAATGTTCTACTAATGTTGTCTACTAAAATAAAAATGAATCAGTGAACGGTAAACGCATCTATGCTGTTCTGAAAGAATAATTGATACAATATACCAACAATTCGACTTTTCTATCCCTATCCTCGGCAGGCTCACCTTCCAACTTGAAAACGTTCACAAGACGTAACACATTTTTCTTCTCGCCACGTCCACCGCAAACCAAATTTTCGTCGTCTGAGGAGGCCACAGCGCAAGAATATCGAGCATCCAAGAGTTGCGGACCATTTAAGACGTAACCCGTTTGAGGATTAACCACAATCACGCTATATTTCGGAATTTAAAGTGCATGATATGTGACGTTTTTAGTGGCTCCCCCAACCAAATGCACATTTCCTGATCCAATAAACTTGAAACACAGAAATTTACCATTGTCATGGCGACATAAAAAGCAAAACACAAGTTACTACTTACCCCGTAGACTAGCAACACCACGAAATGCAACAAGAGGAATGTTAATACGGACTAGCTGCCCATCAATTAACTGTGGCAAACTCGAGATGAACGCGTTTTGCGTATCTGTTCCCATAAGTGCAAACACCAGAAGACGTTCCGTCGAAGCACATTCGGCATTCACCGTCTCAGTCTGCCTAAACATATGTCGGCGTTTTCGGCCCAGGTCGGGCCCTTACTATTTTTAGAATAATATAAAATAATATTCTTTCCACACATTCTTCTTTAGCCATCGTGTAATTCTGATTTTTTTGGGCCACGACGTCTTCCAATTACTATGTCTGCCCAAACATATACAGCAAAAGCTCCTCCAAATAAAAACTGATAATCGATTTGGGAAAACATGCTATTTTGTTTGCAAAAGGCGTCATAGTATGCGTGAATAATCGAGGCTATAGATTAAAAACATGTCTGCTACAAAGCCCCACGGTTATATAACATATTTTTAGAGTTAAATGTAGCTTTGTGTATCAGTCTAGTTTCTCGTTTTCTTAAATGTGGGAGTGAATACCCCCACACCTGGAATGCGTGAGGACGTATTGTTCTAACGACACCGTCTAGATACCCCCATTTCGATGAAAGGTTTTTTCCGACGGAATGCGCGGGTTAAAAGTCGACCTATGTTACGGGAATGACAGCTCAGACAAAACGCGAATTTGTCGAGACTTTTTTCAATTATTGATCTTTAAGATTGATGACTTTTTCATAGAAGCGTTCCTCTGTTCAGTTTATTTTACGTGATTAAATATACATATTCGCAGTATAATTCGATAGCAGCTTACTGACGAAAGTAGTAATATTAAGGATGCCTACTGTGGAGTTCAGCTTCATGTAATGTTCACCTTTGAAGCCCAATAACGGCAGTCTGTAATTTTCACGAATAAGATAGGCATGCGTGTGTGTGTTTGTGTACCGAGGTTTTGCTGTAGAATTACACGTTACTGAGCAACGGTTACTCATTACCTCGAATCGGTGAGTGTATTCTTTTCATAATTTCTCCATAACTACTGACTACCACCAAAGAATTCAGTCTGTTCTTGTCTGGGTAAAAACCAGACTTATCAACAGTAAACCAGAGGCAATCCAAGCTTTGGACAGCAAATTTGCATTTCGACGGATTAACCGCCACATTGTACTCTACAAAGAGTCGGAATAGCTGGAGGAGTCTCTCGTCATGATCATGACTGCTGACACAATTGTCATCTTGATAAACTTCATTACCATTAAGGCCATCCAATATGCCATTAATGCAATCCTGGAAAATAGCCGGGGCGACATTCAGCCCAGAAGGTAGAAAGTTGTACCTGAATAACCCAAAGGGTGTATTAATAACTGTCAGCAAACTGGATTCGTCATCCAGTTGACTCTGTAAGTAGGCATCTTTTGTATCAATTTTGGAGAAGACACTCGACCCGTTATAATCACCACATATCATGGGTGTACAACCGTCGGATTGTATTGGTGTCACAATGGGAGTGGTCCATTGTGAACAGCTCACTGGAGTCAGTATATTACGCTCCATCAATTTGACTTTGGGAATTATCAGTCCACCAGTCACTCTGGTGCACTTTTGACCAGATCTTTGAACTCGGAATCAACTGCCGGTGATGAATTGAAATTCAGTTGAAACTTGAACTGCTTCATGACGGTCAAACCAATAATAGCTGGACCCGTCGCCGACACCAAGAATTTGCATAGGAATTTGGTGCCGTCTCGTATAATATTGATCATACAGAAGCCAAGGATTTTCAGTGAATGACCAGTGATACCAATAATCAACTGGTTGGTCTTCTGTATACGAGGAAAAGGACAGAACTTCTTTAATGCATGCATAGGAATGAGTGATTCCACACTCCCAGTATCAACAATAAAGGACATCTTTTTGCCATGCGAATTCGTAAGTTCCTTGGAAATATGGCCAGCGCTTTGATTGTTAGAACTCATCAGAGCCATATCAGATATATTGTCGTCTGAATCGTTAGTAATCGCACAAACCTTGGATTTGCAGACCGACTTGATGTGGCCTATTTTGCCACAATTATAGCATTTCGCATCACGGAATTTACATTGTTGCCGTGAATGTATTTGCCACACGAATGACAAGTATGCAATGAATTATCAGTTTTCGTTTTGCGATTTTTGAATATCGGCGTGTTTGGTCTCCTTGGGATATTTATGGAGTGAAACACTGGATCTGGAGTATGAGAAATATTGATAATTCATTGCATACTTGTCATTCGTGTGGCAAATTGCATTCACTGAGATCGAGTAATACTTCCAGCGACGCAGTAGTAAGGGCTCAGCGTGTAGTCGTTGGAGCACGCGTGCCGCTTTTGAAGAACATTCTGCAAACCTCATCTTCAGGTACATCGCCTTGCCGGTTATTCTTGCCACAGTTTCCCAAGAGGTACACGCGGCATATTCTACTTTCGACCATGGAACAACTGCTCGAGTTCATACACATGAACTAGGTCCTATTGACAGAAGACACCGTTGAGAGGCTGTATTTACTGTCGTTCGCGTTCGAATTCGAGGAGTTGTGCGATGTTTGCCTTCAATTCATGAAGTCTAAGTATATGCTTTTCTTGTAATAACACGAAATTTTAAGAATCACACAGGAAAAAATAAAAGTTTACTTTGTTATCGCAAGAGCTATCCCATGTTATCGGTTTTTACCAGTTTATGGTTTTAACGATTTCAGCGGAAAATTTCGAATTTTTCGATTTGCTGTCAGTTTCCTCTCTCGACAACGACACCTTACTGGAGCTCATCTGCTCCAGGTCGATGGCAAACGCGGAGGTTCTTGGGGTTGGTGATGAACTTGTTGGAACATTTGATCGTCTACTCTGGTGCATCGATGGTATCACAAGAAGCGTTTAACATGTTTATCTACAGTGATTCGCCTTTTCTTTCCAACCGCATGTGTCGGCAAGTAAAGTTTGACAGATGGCCTTTGATGCTTTTTTTGATAAACTCGAGGGTTTGCGAACTCAGTGGCGAAAAGGGCAGTCTGCCGCGGACGACAAAACGACGAATTTGCTGGAGTATTTATAAAGAAAAGTGTATCTTAATAAACGAATAAAAATAGAACGTGCCGACGACAGTTCAAGATACCAAGATTGGGATGAGTAAACTTCTTGACATTAAATCATTGACTGCCAGTAACGACCATGAGATAGGAGTCTAGCTGTGCTTACAGTCGCTGTGGGTTGCGTGTGAGATTAAGAAAATTAAATAATGTACAATTTCTGTTGAGGAAGTACAAAAGATAATTAACCTAATTACTGAAAAGCTTACACGTTATAGGTAAGCAACCTATTTTATCAAAAGCAGAGCGCGGTGGTTTCTGTTTAACTGCTAGTTCAATGTTTCATTAATTTAAGAACCATTTATTCGATTTGATTAAAGGAACTTCGACATGCACGCATTAAAGGCCGGGAAATTCAAATTCTGCAAAAAAACAGTTACGATGGGTGAGTCAAATCTTTTAAAAAGCCTTGTTTTTCGTGCACACCTTAAAGACAATCTGAAGGACAATGTTGCTTGTCTTAAGGCCAGTATCGGCATTTTAGTTTTAAGGGCAATAAATTGCACAAATCACCACAAAATAATTCAGGAAAACTTATCGGCTGTATAAAAGCCCGTCTCTTACTTTATGTAATTGCCTAGCTTATTATTTACATACTCAACACCCAAGATATACATTTAAAAATGTTCGACTTTATTTAGACTGGCTTCAACAAAGGATTCGGAAACAGCATTTTCATTAAACCGGCAAAATGAAAGTGTCTTGATGTGGCGAAAAACAAGAACCGATGAGAAAATTATAGTTATCTCGAGTTGGTCGTTATGCGATCGAACAACATACGGCATAATCGGGACTGGCTGATTTTCGAGGATGCATTGATCCACAGAGGTCAGGATGGAGCTGGTTTCTGAGGTGCCGTTTTGAAAGCTGAAGAACGTGCTGGAGACGTTGAGGAAACGGATGAGATCACTGCCAACAAAGAGACAATGGTGCTTCCATTTGCCGAAACCAGCCGCATTGTGATCTAACCAATCTATCTTGCAAATTCATTCACCTAATTTGTGAGTATCGAGAATAGTGCGTCGTTCTTAAATAAAATGAATTTGTCTTATGTTAGCGACGACGCAACAGGAGTGTTTTTACTGACTCGGGGGCGTGGGGAAGTCCGCAGAATTGAAGTGTCACAACGGACCCGGCAGTTTGACAGCGTCAGGCGTTTCGGATTTGTGTCTGTTAAACCACGCGAACAAGACGCAGCATTGATTGACACAGGGTTAAGAGGGGTATTCGACGTCGCCATTGTTGAAGATGCGCGGCTCACTGTGTGTTTTGTTGCAATGTCGCGTCTGTGAAGCCAACGCATCAAATTCTACTCGTATGTTGGTCTGCATCGATCAAACTGATTCAAATCATATAAGCAAGCTTCAAACTCACTTCATGTGACTTGAATCAACGCAGACACTTCTTGCGTGATTCGGGGGACTGTCTGAGTCCGCATGGGCCTTTTCGAGACTGGAGAGGCCGCATGGTGATGTCGGGGTGCGTCGCCAAAGATGCGCGGCGTCAAGGTCACATTGGCGAGCGGATTGAGGCATCATTAGGAGAAATTTGCGTTTCAATTTTGACTGAGTCCGTTGTTGGTGAGATTCAGTAAGAGATTCCCGAGACTATTTCCGAGGAAAAAATGAGACAAAAAGGCAGGTTGAAATTAAGAGGGCAGACCAGTGGTGGAGCGTCTTCGTCGAAAAAATCTAGCTGGGTCTGAACAAAGTCGTGCATTTTTGAAAAATGTGTTCAGTGTTCACGTGAACGCCTCTCTAGACTTGATAAACGCAGCCAATCGGGGTGTCGGGAGACGATGTGATTCAACCGTTCTCATTGGCTAAGACGTTTCGATGGGGCGACGCGCACGACCATACACACGCACGCACGAGCGACCATCTCATATAGTGATATGGTCAATTAATAAATAAAAATACGCGCAAAATAGCAAAAAATATAATTAATTTTTCTAACAATGGAAGATTTCTCTCAAATCAACATTGTCTGGTTACTTATCGTAAACCTCAACAAAATCTACTCTTAACCAATAAAAACCGCATGCTGCGCTGTTGATTGAAACGAAATACAATTGGGTCTCATGATTTTGATACAAACCGGAGTCGTGGGTCGCCTTGCATAAATTCTATGAACTCGAAAAACGCACTGCCCCCTTTGGCCAGCTTAAAATTACAAAGATGTCGTTTGTCCATTATTTATTATAACTATTATTATTGTGTCAGGTTCAACCAATACAAATTCGATCTTTTTTTAAGAATTGTACTCACGGATATTTTCCCCTTGCTCAGAATCGTCTTCAATATCTTAAGATAACGACGTTCCGTTGATCTTGTTTTCGCGATCCTCAACGTTGGGAGAGTCTTTACTTTCATGTAAGAGAAAGGGTCTTTAGCGAAACAGATTCCCCTACCATTCCTGAAAACGTAGAAATTTAACACTCTTTGTAGCATTTTAGAATTTCTTGCAATATCGACTGAGTGACTTTGATTTCATCGTATAATGACGGTTATTTGGGGAGAAGATTCGAAAAGGCTTGAAGCTTGTTTCGATCTCAGTGCACTTTGATCGGTTTCAATATATTTTTTCATTTCATAAATTGGCCATTATAAGTCGAAATATTTTAGAAAATATTTACTATTTTCCATCGAGTTTTTTCCGAATAACTATCGCCAATATTTTCAATCCAGGCGTATTTTTTCGACCCCTGTAACAACATTGCTATGGTTTGATCTGTTATTTCTAAACGTTTGTACAAGAAATAGAAAAATAGTTAAATTTATCACAAACAATTTCTTATTCAGGGAAAAACAATCTTAATCTTATCAGGTCATCCGGTGAGAATCCATCATACAATTCTACAACCGTTGGTCTTTGCGCTAGCCTAGTTAAGGGTGTCTGATAAATTAAGTTGACACTATTTATCACTGTGTATAATTTTTAACAAACAAGCGCTTCCAATGCATAATGTATCAACCTGTTCAAACAATTGTTCTCGGATGTTTTATTTTAAATCAACCGACGTAGATAACCATTAAGGCGTCCTTTTTAAACGACGACAACTGCTTCAAAAGTGCTGAATTCTTCAGGGGGATCAAAACACAAATTCCACTTGAATTAAGACGATTTGTCACGAGTGGTCTAAAAATAATTAGAAAACATCGTCACACATCTTTGCATCAAATTTTGAAAGAAACGTCGACAAAATCGGAGCTTGCATATTTTTAAAATTTAAAACAAAACTCAGTCTTACCGCAGGCATCCCATTGGGAGTTTCATTTAGCAGTTCGTTTACTATCGGGCTTTCGTTTAGGTAATCTAAAACAGGTTAAAAAAATACATATAAATACAATAACAGTTAAGAACAAGTCTCAAATTGTAAACTCACGGAACGCGAAGAGCCGATTACGAAACACCGCAAGTTGTACACTGCATTGAGCTGATGACGGGGGGCTCAACCAGGTCAACTGACCATTAACGGTTACATTTGGATTAACGGGCTGAGGATGCCAAGCTTGACCATTCTTATTGTGCCCAGTAACAATTAATTTTCTTTTGAATCGAGCGATGTTTGGATAAGAACACTTAAAAGGAATAGGGGACAGGTTTTTCCAATCGGTTTCCTTCGGTTGGAGAAGCAGCTTTTCGACAGACGACAAAGACGTCCCTAGTCTACCCGTACCACCAACAACAAGAAGAAAAAACTCCTTTGTATCGGTTGACACAAGCGTAATGGCTGCAGCATCGGCGCGTGCAAAGTTAAGCGGCGGTAACGGCTCCCATGCAGCACTAAGAGAAACAAATGTATCGATTTTACAAGAAAATGCTGATTATACGCAAAACCTCGACCAGCTCACCGTTTGATGGAGAAATATTCGCAGGAACTAAGCATTTTTTCTCCTTCTCCCCTGCCACCACAAACGAATATTCCGTCAGACGAGGAGCAAACAGCGGTTGAGTAGCGAGCAGTCAAAAGTGGCGGACCCTCCGAGATGCCACCCGTCTTGGGATCAACCAGCGTCACAGTTGAAAGCGCACTTTTAGTGTTAGGGTCCTGTCCACCAACCAGGAACAACTTTTCTGCAGAAATGAAGACGACCGTAGAGATTGACAGACAACTTGACATCAAAATTGTCTTTTATTTTAAACTTCAGATAATACTTACGGTTACAACCGACAACACCACGATAAGGAACATAAGGAATTGTAATGTGAATTTGTTGCTCGATTTGAAGCTGTAGCAAACTCGAGATTAACGTCATCTTATCATCGCCCTTCAGTTTTCCGAACACCAAAAGACTTGTTGTAGCTTTCATCAAAGAATTCACCCTTAAAAATGTAAGAAGATGTGCATAACAAATTTGTTTTTTTTTAAATTATAACAATACGTGAATACTGTCACATGCCTCGGTGCGGGGATTTATAGATGGACAATTAAGACTGTATTGATGCATGTCTTAGTGACCACGCCAAACGTTTTGCTTCCAAATTTTAACCTGTCTAATCCCACTTAGTAAAACGATAATAATTTTTAAATCGGATTTACCCGCCATCGCCAGAAGGAGAATCAGTTCGGCCTGGAGACGTCGGATGTACTTTCATAATATCAATTATTTTTTGTCTAAATGAAAGCGATATAGTATTGCAGTTGTTAAACGGAAATTTTTCATGTTAAGAACACTAAAAAATTTCGGAGACAGAAATAGAGAAAATTTATTTTTCCGAGCAAGACAAATTTTGCTTTCGACTCCCGTTTACATAGAACTTATTTATTTAACTTATATATTTAACTTACCGACAACTTCGATTCGATAGAAAAGGCGAATCTGTGCAGACAAAATCCTGGACTGTTTCCTGTGATAATTTGGATAATCAAGGCACCCGAGTAGACGATTTAAAGTGCTTTCAAGTTTCTCGCCAACCCCAATGACGTCAGCATTAGTCACGGACCAGGTGCAGATGAGCTCGAATAACCTGTCGTTTTTGAGCCAGGACAGTGTTAGAAAATGAGCAAGTTCGTCTTCAGTCAGAACCTCTGCTGAGACGTCGTCAGCCGAAACCGCTGTCCACAGGAACTCATAAAACCGATCGCATTGAATTGCTCGAGCAATGACCAAGTAATGTCGAATTTTGGCTTTTGTCATTCTGAAAACGTCAGTGTCATTAAAATCAGAAAGCCTACACTGACGTCATGAATTTTAAGCAGACATCGCACAATTCTTCGAATTCCAACGCGAACGACAGCAGATACAACCGTTCCACGGTTTCCTCGGTCAATGTTACTTTGCTCGTATAAATGAACTCCAGTAGTTGGTTAACGGTACTACGGAGAAAGTATATGTTGTGAGAGAATAAGCGAAGTGTACCTCTTGGAAAACCGAGGCCAGAACAACTGGCACAGGGATCGGCCGCCGGACGAGGGTGTGAGAGCGCTCTTCAACACCGGTACGCGGTCTCCAACCACTAACCGGTGGGCCCCGACAACCTCGTCTCCACTGACCTATTGGAAATACTTTGGTAGAGGGTCATTCAATACCTGAATATGGAGGTCAATATAATCGCCTTGTATGCGATGATCATTTATTTCAGTCTTCCAAGAAAAAGCGTAAGCCATCTCGAACGGTCTTATTAACAGAACAAGTAGAGTCTTGTAAAACTATAAAGGTTTGCTAAGAAGGAAACAAGCTGTGAAAACGTTGTAGCTTGGTAATTTTAACGGCCCCATTTAGGTGGTATCAAGGTATAGGCATGCGATTCCACCAATTAATGCTGTCTTGTAGGCGAGTCTGCCCTTTAAACGCTAATGTGTGTTTGTACGCAAATTGGTGTGTGAGTATTCGGTGCCAAAGAAGCAGAAATTAACGTCGAGTTTTGATTGCAACGTGCTGTTACATTCTCGTTTTACTATCAAATGGTTGTTTGTCTCGTTAATTGATATTTGCCATACCCGATCCCTCGTTGAAGGTTACATGTTAACAATTCAGCGCTAATTATCTTGATGGAAAACAATGATTATTTACTTTGGCTATATTAACTCATAACCATATCCTTAAACCTGTACGATTTCCTTTCTCGTAAGCGTCACACTGACGTAACTGGTTGTTAGTTTTTTTTCTTGAACCTAACACCTACGTATTTGTTTGGTCGGGTCAATCGAAAAAGTTTCTGAATTTCATCGTACTCAATCCTGTTTTCGAAATCGCCGCATCCATAGCTTGGTTTATAATTTAGACAAATTTGAAAATATTGGGGGATTGTGAATTCTTGGATAATCGCGATGCGTAGATGCGTTGCTCTTGTTAATAAATCACGCTTAGTGTCTAGTTGTAGGCGGAAACGATTGGGTCCCGGTGAAGCACAAGAAGTTTAACCTTACATGGACTGGTTGCGGAAGCACTCGAGATATTCTGCAACGACAACAAGGGTTCATCGACGAGAGAAATACTGTCTCAGGGGGAACAGGAGGCTGCGTAGGGAGAGGGTCGAAGTTAAGTGAGGTTTGCGGCCATGTGGTCTCTAACCAAATAGACCTCAGCGACAATAGGAAGCGGCGTTAGAAGACTTTTTGCAACATCTGTGTAGCAAATGTTGCTGTCCTCTGTTAAAAGGTCAGAGCTACTGCATCGACGGTATGCATGAAACCTTTCCTACTTACGAGATACGAGTAGAGTAATTTCGTTATTGGAACCTTCGAGCAACATCAAGTAAATTAAGACAGATGATCTAAAAAAAATATTTTCAGTTTTGAACGGCATACTTTTCAAATGATTTTTTAGTTTGGTTTTCTTATTCGTAGCTTTCGGTGACGTCTGAATAACGAGGTATCTACATGTAATGAGAGCATCCGTCCAAAATGTCTAAAATCGCCATTTCACACAATTATTTTTTAACACTTTACCAGTTTAAAATATGTTGCCTTGTTCAAGTAAAAGCAGCTTCATATTGAAGATTTGATTGATAACACAGCGAACGAGTTTCTTCCGGTAGGACACGTTTAACATATTTTCGGCGACATTTTGGTTTTTGTGTAAAATTGACGGCTGGGAGATTTAGTTTGGAGGAAGCCGAAAAGGCAATTTAATCATTTTTCATATTCATATAACTTTGGCGAAATGGGTTGTGACCTCGAAGAACTTGTTTTTTTATGACACTCGCATGGTCTCTATTCAACTGGCACCCAACACAACAACGTAAGCTGTGACCTTAAGGCGTGTAAATTAAACGTTGACTATACCTGGCCGACACCCATTTTTCGTTACAACAAACTACAAACGTAGAACCGTTGTACAATTATTTGAGATGCTTATTTTTGTCGAATGTTAATTTGGAAACCTCCGCAAAATATGTATTCAATGCGCGTTTAATTAGTGTATCCGAACATTCAGAATGTCTTGACCGAACTAGCGCGAAACTAAAATATTGAAACAAACCACTGGGATTGTATTAACCCCTTCGATCTTGAATTGCATTGGAACTGGATATGGTAACCAATTTACAGGAAGAATAACACTCGTTTGCTACTTCATTCGATTTCAGTAGACCAGAACCCGAAAAAAAAACCTCCTCATACTCTAAGAAAAAAACACTGTATATTCATAGGTAATCCGAGTTGTGTCCATTGAAAATAAAAATAAAATCTTAAAGATAACGCCCATTAAGTTAAGAAAACTACCCTCCTAATGCAGCGTCCTGTTGTCGCTGAGGTTTATTTGGTTAGAGACCACATGGCCGCAAACCTCATTTCACTTCGACCCTCTCTCAACGCAGCCCCCTGTTGCCCCTGAGACAGTTTTTCTCTCGTCGATGGACCCTTTTAACGTTGCAGAATCTCCCGCCTCCGACACAACGCGTGGTCTATTACCAAGAGCTACCTATGCACGCGTCGGATTAACTCGGATTGAGTTCGAAGAAATTAAGAAACGCCGCTGATTTGTTTTCTAGGATTAATTCCTGTTTAGCTGACAACACAAATACGAGGGTGTATGCTTCAAGAAAGAACTTACCACCACTTACGTCTGTTTTCCAATTACGAGAAAGGAAATCGTACAGGTTTAAGGATATGGTTACGAGTTTATGTAGCCAAAGTAAGTAATCATTGTTTTCTATCAAGACAATTAGCGGTTAACAAGTTACCTTACAACAAGGGATCTAGAAAGGCAAATATCAATAATACTTGCAATCTCCTGGTATATTTGACACGCAGTGTACAAGTTTCAAATCTGGAGGTTAAAATCAGTCGGAAAGCGGCGCGATTGACACGAAATCGGCGACGGCTTGTTGCATCACCCAGTCCACCATGTAGTTAAACAAGAAAGGCGATAAATGACAGTCTTTTTTTAACTATTTGGCGAAGACGCGCTTTTTTCATCGGGTACATAAAGAGCTTGATTTCAGGTTGTCAAGTTACCTAAGCTTTTATTATTGCCCAGAATGACTACCTGTTTACCGAGCCAAATTTTTCCCGAAATTTCATGAAACATGCTATTGTTGACGAAGTGCAAACATCTGGTCCATGCATACGTTTCCGCGACGGAAGCCTCCTTGGTTGAGGAGGGTAATAGTATATCTCGCTGAGGTGAAGCGACTTAGCATGAATGCTGGAAATACTTTCGCAGAATTGTCGATGGTAGTACAATAAACAGACATTTTCCAGATTAGCCAACTGTCGAATCCACCAATTGATGCGGTGAAACATTTAATTGTTTTTGGCCGTTTCCTCGTTCCACGACGACAACATACATGAACTGCTAAGCTCTTACGGATGCCCTTGGAGATTGTGAGACAATTTTGTCGTCATAGATGTCACAATAGTTTCACACCAAGTAATTGATTAGTTCTTCTGCAGTTATTTGTCTAAGTCACGCGACCGTGCAAAGTTATTCCTTTTTATCTGAAAACCGTGTTTGATTTCTTTTTTGTAAGAGGCTTCTCTTAGCCGAACAAAAACCGGAAAACGACTCAAGGAAATAATTTAGTGTTTTTTTAGTTTCATTCAGTTTACCATAAAAGGTTTGTCTAAAAGGTTCAAATTTATGCAATTAAATAAGTATGGTTATTTGCAGTAAAGAGATTATTCGCCGTTAGGTGTTTATTAAGAAAACTGTATTGATAATTGGTTTCTATGATCGTTAATGCACGAAAAACAATTAACACGTGTTCTCCTAGACTTTGAGTTTCCAGAATGGTACACAACGCAACATTGAAGTCACAGAATATATGTATAAGGGTTGCGCTTTGTCTCAAATCTATACCCTTGATTATTCACGCATACTTTAGCGCCTTTTTCCAAACAAAATATTTTAAAGACATTTTGGCATATATGTTTAGAAAAACTTCAACGGTAAATGCTAAAGGTGCTTCGACGGACTATCTATAGCAATAAAAAAATGTCGAATTTTCCATTCAAATGAATGTTTAATTTGAATTTAGAAATAAAAGTCGAACTTTCATCTCAAACAAAGGTTTTGACGTTTTCCAGGTTGAGAAAGTGGGGTTTAATTCGGCCACGTAAATTCATAGTTAAATAACACGACAATTAAAAAAACGCCACTAACTTGTATTTTAAAAACATGTTTCCATAATTGTTCGTACACCATTATGATAAGAATGTAGCTTGTCTTAAGGCGTCGTGTCTTAAACGACGACTGCTTTGAATACAGGAAATTCTTCAGGAGCATCGCAAAATGGACCCCATGACAATCGATGCAAAGTTTTGTCATCAGAAACCTGCAAATTTAAAAAGTCGTCAATCAAAATGAGAAAATCTCGGCGCACAAATTTACCGCAAGCTCCTCGTCGACTGTCTCATCGCACAACTCGCCAATTTGACGAATGCCGTGGTTATTAACTTTAATAGAAATACAATACATGAACACAACTAATGGCTACGGTGCAAAACCGTGGTTGTTTACTTAAATAAAAAAATTAATATAATTTCGACTGTGCGAAAACAATCAAACTGAGACTCACCAAAAGCGAAAATCCGATTTTGAAAGTTACAGAAATGCACAAAGCATGGAGCGAGTCCCGGCTGTGTCAACTCGCTCCACTGACCCTTATCCGCTCCAAGAGTCACCGGTGGGGTAAAGATTTCAAGATAGTGCTTGCGTAAGCCTCCAGCAACGATGACCTTTCCTCTTAATAAAGCGATCCCGGGATTCGAACGAACTTTGAGCATGGGGGAAACGTTTTCCCAATTTGAGGTGCTTGGATGTATAAACAACATTTCAGCAGACGAGCATCTCTTTTCCTTCGAGCATTCCATCCACCAACAACGAGAAAAAGTTTCTTTTGTTGATTGTCGGTAAATGAAATCGCTGCTGCATCGGAACGGGCACAGTTAAGTGACGGTAAAAGCATCCATTTTGGTCTAAAGGAAAATTTGATATAATATAACAACAAGTCGACGTTTCTATCACAAACCTTGGCCAGCTCACCTTCCAACTTTAAACCGCTCACAAGACGAAAGCACACTTTTCCCGATACCACGTCCACCGCAAACCAAAATGTCGTCGTCTGAGGACGCAACAGCGCACAAGTATCTTGCAATCGAGAGTGACGGACCATTTGAGAAGACACCCGCACTGGGATTTACCACAGTAACGCTTGATGTCGCAGAGCTAGACCCGTTTTTAGTTTTAATTATTTTTCCCCCAACCAAATGCACATTTCCTGATCAAACAAAATAGAAACACACAAATTCATCATCATCATGGCGACATAAAAAGCAAAACCCAAGTAACTACTTACCCCGTAGACTACCAACACCACGAAATTGAACATAAGGAATTTTAATGCGGACTAGCTGCCCATCATTGAACTGTGGCAAACTCGAAATGAACGCGTTTTGCGTATCTTTTTCCATAAGTGCATACACCAATAGACGTTCCGACGAAGCACTTTCGGCATTCACCGTATCAGTCTGTCTTAAAAATGCAGCAAAAAGTCTTTTAAATAAAATTGGAGAATTCATTGAATCGTTTGCGAACAGTTTTTTCGTAAAGAAAATGAAACTAAGTTAAACGCAAAATTATTTCCTTAAACGAGTGGGCGTGTAAAATTGCACGTCTCACTCCACATGCGACGCTGATGCCTTTGTTGTGTTAGCAGCAAAGCATCATGATATACCTTATCAAATACAAAAGCCTCAATGTTTAAATACAAATAAGACAAACGATACTTACCCACCGTCGTTGCTTGTGGTCGAATGAGATTTCGTTTGACTTAAATTCGTCGAGGTTTCTTTCAAAATATCCTGTAAATGTTTTCTAAATTTACACGAAACAGGAATCGAATAATTTCAGAAATACACCACACGTTACAGGACATCGCTTAATTTTGAAATCAGAAAAATCATTGGGCAAAATAAACCGGTGAGAGATAACTCGACCTTTTATTCGGAAAACAGAATGTAACAAGGCAAGAACTTTAATTTTAAAAGATTAAATGCAAAACGCGTCTTACCGACATTGGCGGTTGAAGACAAAAGGCGAGTCGCTGCAGAAAAACCGGCTTATCGCTTTGTGCGACAGTTCAATAACATCAATACACTCCAATAGACGATTCAAAGATTCGGGAAGTTCTTCGTCATTCCCAAGGATCTCAACTTTAGCAATCGACCAAGAGCAAATAAGCTCAAGTTTTCTATCGTCTTTCACCGCTGAAATTGAGAGAAATTTGACAAATTCGTCTTCGGAAAGGCCCTTTAATAAGTCGTCGTCGTCGTCGGCCGAAATGTTTGATATGACGACTAAATAGAACCGTTTGCATTGGATCGCCCGAGCGATACTCAAGTAAATTGATTTTTTTTCATTTTTCATACTGAAAAAACCACGTTATCACTATTAAGTTGCATACTTCAACTTCATGAATTCAAGGCAGTAGTCGGACAACTCCTTGAATTCCAACGCAAACGACAGCAGAAAGAGCCGTTCTACAATTTCCTCGGTCAATGTTACATTGCTCGTGTAAACGAAGTCTAGAAGTTGGTTGACGGTACTATTGAGAGTTTATGTCGTGAGAGAATTGCGAAGTATACCTTTTGGAAAACCGAGGCCAGGACAACTGGTACAGGGATAGGCCGCTGGACGAGGATGGCAGAACGCTCTTCAATAGCGGCACGCGGGCTCCAACCACTAAGCGGTGGGCCCCGACAACCTCGCCTCTACTAACCTGTTGGGAATAGGTTGGAAAAGGTAGCATTCAATACCTGAATTTGGAGGTCAATATACTCGCCTCGTATGCGATGATCATTTATTTCGTAAGCGTAAGCCATCTCTAACTGTTTAATTGACAAATGCAGCAGAGTCTTGTAAAATTGTCAAGGTCAGCATCGAATGCAACAACCTGTGAAAACGGTGCAGCACGGTAACGGCCCCACCTATGTGGTATCAACGTACATGCATGCGATTCCACCAATCAATGCTGTCTTTCAAGCGAGTCTGCTCTTAAAACGCTTATGTGTGTTGCTACGCAAATTGGTGTCTCCGAAGTCGGTTACAAAGAAGCAGAAATTACGTCGATATTTGCTTACTTGTAAACAATTAAGCGCTAATAGTCTTGATGGAAAACAATTATCACTTTCTTTGGTTACATGAACTCGTTACCATATCATTTAACCGGTACAATTTCTTTTCTCGAAAGCGTCACACTCACGTCACTTGTGGTTAATTTTAATCTTGGACCTAACACCAACGTATCCGTGTGGTCAGCTAAACAGGAATAGTTCCGAGCGAACAAATTACCGGTGGTTCTTAAATTCTTCGAAATCAATCCGGGTTTCAAAATCGCCGCTTCCATATCTTGGTTTATCATTTAGACAAATTTGACAATTATGTTGGCTTGTGAAATGTTGCATAATCTTTGGGTCACGCACACCGGCTTGGGTCTAGTTGTAGGCGAAAACGATATGACTCGGGTGAAGCACAAGAAGTTTTACTATGAGGGGACTAGTCGGGAAAGCACTCGGGATATTCTACAACGAATACAAGTTCAGTCTTGTTCAAAACCTGAGAAAGAAATCTTTGTCCTAGGAGAAACAGGAGGCTGCGTGGAGAAGGGGTAGAAGTTAAGTGAGGTTTTCGGCGATGTGGTCTCTCCCCAAAACAACCTCAGCGACAACAAGAAGCCGATTAAGGAGAAGAGTTGTTTATTTAGACTTTGGAGACTGAAGATTCTGTTTTAATCATTTTAGATAAATCCTTTCAGTTTAATGCGACTATAACTGGGAATTTGTACTGCAATTAAAGTAAACCTTAGGCTGTTTTTCACAAGGTTCCCTTCCTTTGCAACGTTATCAATTAGTAACCGTACTTAGTGCTTAACAACAGAGCAGTACGTTTTTTTCTAATAAAGAACAGAGACATTTGGTATAACCCGACCTTTAAATGTAGATTAACAATAGTATGCCAAAATTACCAACGGAATGATTAAATTTAACGTAGTTCTAATACACTAAACCCGCCACTGAAGTACAAATCGCTGTTTGGCAAGCAACTAATTTGTAAAATATCCAAAATTAAATAATATGCTCATAACATTAAGTATGCAATGACAATCGATCAACCACTTGAGATTATGAATTAAGATTTTAAGCTCTAAGCGAAATTATGGAGTGATCGGCATTGGTTTTATAGCGACGTCTCGCCATTCCGAAGGAAAGGAGCATTCTCATAACGGATGATTGACAAGCTTGGGGACAAATGGAGAAATCTGGCGGTGACAGATTGTTAGGATCGCGGTGGGGACCCTGTCGGTACTAGCCGCTGCGGCGCTCTTGAGGCTAGCTAAAATTTGGAAAGTCGGTTGTGGCAACGGAATCTCTAAAATTGCACTGGTTCTGGAGGCAGTGATATCAAATACGAAGTTTTTTTAGGTTTGGGACAACGTTGATGTTTTTTTTATCCTAGACCAACTACAAGGCAGTAGTCCGACTGGACTAAAAGTTCAGGTTTACGACATGCATAGAGAGAAGAAGAGACCTCGGATGGCACGTAACCCTAACGCATTCAATAGAACTAGCAGCATAGCAGAAAACCTTTTTGTTCGATTTTGACCAGCTGAGATTGATTCAACTAACGACAACACCCTTATTTAAATTTAATGCCGAAAATTATGTCTTGACGAAAGCATACGAAATGTGATCCAGATTGATGTCCCAAAGAAAGGTTTCTTGTAGACAGACGAAGCTGACAGGTTTAAACAGAGCAGTTGTTAGCAGAGAGTGAAAACCATCAACTTTGTGGAGAATTAAACGCACATTAGAGGAAGCCAGAGCTGGAAGTGCATTTCAAACATAGTAATTTAATAAATATTATAACAGCGCTTCCTTTTTTTCGTTTTATGTAATTATTACTTCCATGTGGCAGTGGATCGCCTCACACCTGGATGGCGTGAGGACGTGTTGTGCTAAGAACACCCGGCTTAACACTACCAGTTGACTTAAGATCCCTAATATCGGCAATCTGTAATTTTTACGAATACGACATGCCTGAAGTAACTTGTGCCTGTGTGTGTTTGTGTACTAAGATTTCGAAGAATTAGACGCATTTTTCAGTGGCGGCATTGGTTTCAGTTCCTAGCGTACGTAGAATAAGGAACATGCTTCTTTCTTCTGTCGCCTCTGACAAACACAGGCGTCAAACAGAAAGTCAATCTTGTTTTTTTGTGACTGATAGTAAAGGACAGGTTGTCAAGACATATGTTCTGGAGTACGACTATTGGCTTCTGACGCCGATGTCTGTGTAATCAAACTATTGCCTCGTATCTAGAACCACTGTCTACAAGATAATACCTCGTTGTTATTTCCTCCATTCCTGTTAAACATTAAAATGCTGAAAGTTCTGGTCTTTGTGACCTTAATAAAGCGTACACATTATTATTATTATTATTTTAATAGAGTAAATAAACTGTTTGAATGGAACAGCACTTTTGAAGCAGTCGTCGTCGTTTAAAACGGGCGCCTTAATGTTGATCAACGTTCGTTCATTTTAAATAAAACGTTTGTCTTCAACACGTTAATACGGTATTCATAAGAAGCAAAAATTCGACATTATTTGGTCATTGCTTGACCAATTCAATGCGATCAGTTTTATGAGTTCCTGTTGACAGCGGTTTCGGCTGACGACGTCTCTGCAGAAGTTCTTACTGAAGACGAACTTGTCCCTTTTCTCACACAGTCCTCGCCCCAAAACTACAGGTTATTGGAGCTCATCTGCTCATGGTCCGTGACTAATGCCGACGTCCTTGGGGATGGCGAGAAACTTGAAAGCACTTTTAATCGTCTACTTGGGTGCCTTGATGTCACCAAAATATCACAGGAAACAGTCCAGGAATCTTTCTGCAGATATGTTTGCTTTTTCTATCTTGCGATACTAATGCCGACGTCCTTGGGGATGGCTATTGTTTGTTAACACTGATAAATTGTGTCACCCAACGCAATTAGACCCCCTTCAATTTGGCAAGCGCAAAGACCAACACTCGTGGAATTTGATTATAGGTGTTCTTCAAATGAGCTGGTGAACTAAAGAGTTTTTTCCCTTGAATAAGAAATCATTTTTGTGGAATTTTCTATTAATTATACAAATGTTTAAAAATTACAGATAAAACAATGACCATGTTGTTCCATTGGTCGGAACATAGTACGCCTAGATGAAAAATATTTGCGATCGTATTTGAAGAAAACTCGCTTGGGAATTATAAATAATTTCTGAAATATCACGACTTAAAATCGCCAATATATAAAGAATAAAAATATATTGAAACCGATCGAATTCCACTGACATCCCAACAAGCTTCGAGCCATTTCGAATATTCTCGCCAAATGACCGATATTATACGAACCGATTTGCCGTCCTCACTGCCCCACCATCAATAAGACGAAAAGAGTTACACTCTTAATCCCCGATTGTTTAATCAGACTGACCTGTGAAACGTTGGCTTCTCGCCCGCCCGCCCACCTACCCAGCCACTTATTTAAAGTCGTCGACAGATTTTTGTACGACGAGAAAGGCAACCGCTTTAAATGCAGGTGGTATTATGTCCATATCTAAATTGTACATTGCCAACAAGGATTACCTATGAATATACATTATTTCTTTTTTTGAGTAGGAGGAGGATGTATTTTTGTTTCGGGTTCTGGTCTACTGAAATCGAATGAAGTAGCAAATCAGTTTTATTTTTCCTCGACATTGGAAACAATGTTCAGTTTACAATGCAATCTTAGGCGTCAATAAAATTCCTGGGGTTTTTCTACAATTGGCGATTTTTCTAATATTTTGGTGTCGTAATATGTCGGTCAAGACATTCTGAATGTTCGGAAACACGTATTAAAGACGTAAACAATATATATATTGCGTGCGTTTCAAAATTAATATTTTACAAAAATATGCATTTTCATAATACAACTCGTATCTCGTGAGTAGGCATGTTTTCATGCATACCGTCGATGGAATGCTTTCGCAACAGAGGCGAACATTTCTTTAGAAAGGCAAAACATTTTCTCTGATTGGCACGGGCAGGGGCAATAGAACATGACAAAATTGAGTTTCCTAGAGAAATCGCGTCGTTCGGTTTGCCAGTCAGTTCTGGCGGATTGCGAATTGGAACAGTATTGAAAAAAGGTTCCTTGACGAAAACATTCTTCAGTCGATCAATTGAAACCGTTTCATGGCGTCCATTCATGGATATTTTAAACGTTTTATCCGAACGGGAAAGTACCGGAAAAGTACCATCGTATAGTTGTTCAAGAAGACGACGGACTCGATCACAACGGAGAAAAACGTGGGTGCTCTTATGCAGTTGTAGGTTGCCCTGGGAGCCTTACTTCTGGGGTCTGGTTTCTTTAAGCCGAACGCTCCAAGCAAAACTGCGTAGCCCCTGAAGAACATCGGAGACAAATAGGGACGGCTCAGCTGCTCTCGGATTAACAAACTCACCCGGTAACCGGAGAGTTGCACGGTAGACCAATTCCGCCGGGCAGGAGTAGACGTCGGGTTTAAAATTCGCACATATGCCAAGCACGACGTGAGACAAATTGTCTACCCAATGTTCTTGGTTATTCTGAGCCATTAGGGAGGATTTCAGTGTTCGATAGATGCGGTAGGAGGTCATGGCATGAATCCACGAATTGTTGTTCGTGAAAATAAGAATGCTGTTACCTTCCGAAAAATGGCGAAAAGGCTTTACGCTTAGGTAGGCCGCCAATAATTCACGACCGAAGGTGCTGTATCGGCGTTCCGTTGGTGATAAAGACTTCGAAATGAACGCTAGTGGTTGGCGCTGATGCTCGTCCCCTTGGTTTTGTACAGCGCCGACTGCAGTGTTCGAAGCATCCACCATCAAAGATAGTTGGGCATCAGGGTGCGGATGAACCAATAACGTCGCGGTTGCGAGACTAGCCTTCAACTTCTGGAAGGCTGCACTCTGTTCTGGTGACAGTTAAACATCACCGTTTCCACTGGAGGTCAGACATGTTGAAGGCGAGTCGATCTCGTCAAAATGTGCGATGAGACGTCGGTAAAAATGCAGCATCCCGAGGAATTGTCGAAGCTGACGCTTTGTGCTGGGCTCCGGGAAGTCAGCAACCGCTGTTTCCTTCGCGTCCAGTGGTCGAACCCCCACATCATTTACCAAGTGACCTAAGAAACCTTCGGTTCGGCCAAAATGGCATTTCTCGGGATTCACCACGAGCCCATGTTCATCAAGATCTATTGTGGAGAATATCCCAATCCCCGGTTGTGGTCTTCTGAACCATGTGGAGCGGGGATGACCACTTGCTATCGGACGCGTGTGCGATTCCAAGCTCCATCATTCGTTTGAATTTATTTTTGTTTGAATTCCTGTTGTGCTATGTGTCTCTTTACTGGGTCGAGACGGTGAAAACGCTGAAATGTGGCAGGGCCGGTTGTCTTTATATGGTTGACTATGTCGTGTTGTGGCTTCTGTCGTGTTCGGTTCAAGTTTTGAAGATTGGGAAATTGGTCAAGACGGGCCTTGTAGGGAGAAAGGACAGGAATGTGGGTGAGGTGGCGGATCGAGGTCGTTTCTGTGTATCCCGAGACTACCGCTGCCTTCGATTCGTCAACGAGTTTCTTTTATCGGACGCTGACAGATAGGTCAAACGTGAAAAGGAAATTTGCACCTAAGATTGTATGAGGGACATCAGCCACGATGAATGTGAACGGAAAATGCGCCCCAGTCCGAGGTCGAGACCAAGCGCACGGTGGCAAAAAGTTTTGATGTTACTTTGATTGGCAGCGTGACACGAAATCTGTGTCAAGGTGTAAACGGTCAGACATAGAGGGTTGAATTACGCTCACGTCAGCGCCGGAGTCAACCATGAAGCGGCGACCGCGTTCGACGTCCTTCACAAAAAGAATACGGCTTTGTGTATACTTGCCAGGCGAAGTTAAAGCCGCACTCACTGCCTGGCCTCGCTGTTTCCCGACCAAGAACATGGATAACGGCAGCTCCTTGCTTTGGGCCCGAACCACTGATGATACCAGCAGAGCGTTTCGTCTTGCTTGCTAATGTTTAAAGCCATCGGTTGCCTCCGTTGACGCTGCGAACGGTCCTTGTTCTTGACCAAGTTACGCATTTGGTGCCTCAAATCACGCAACTCTTAAACCTCGTCGTTAATGGGAGTCTGAAAGGGTCTTGTCACAGCGGCGACTGATAGACGACCAGGTTGAGCGGCGAAAATGCGTTCGGCGTACTCGCCTAACTCGACCAGCGGCAGCGTCGGTAGGAGGGTAGCCAAAGAAACTCTTACGACAGCTTTTGGGTAAACAGGTTCCGATTCATGCATTCGCTGACGTCTTGGTTCACTAATAAGGCTTCCAGACGCTGCAGCAGTTGCGACGGTCTCTCATCACTCAATTCCTCTTCATTAAAGAGAGCGTTGTGGCGCTGTGTCCTTGTTGTTGAAGAATGCGGAATAAAATATGTCTTTAGCACAGTTTACGGGTTGTCTACTGGTGGTGCAACGAATTGGCATCCCGAAGAGACGACCTTCAAGCCCGAAACAGATTACTTGGCATCCCGAAGAGACGACATTCGGGCCAAAAACGACTACTTGGCATCCCGAAGAGACGACATTCGGGCAAAATCGACAACTTGGCATCCCGAAGAGACGATATTCGATCCAAAAACGACTACTTGGAATCTCAAAGAGACGACTTACAAGCCCGAAACGACGAATTGGCATCCCGAAGAGACGACCTTCAAGCCCGAAACGGATACTTGGCATCCCGAAGAGACGACATTCGGGCCAAAAACTACTACTTGGCATCCCGAAGAGACGACATTCGGGCCAAAAACGACTACTTGGCATCCCAAAGAGACGACATTACAAGCCCAAAACGACTACTTGGCATCCCGAAGAGACGACATTCGGGCAAAAACGAAAACTTGGCATCCCAAATAGACGACCTACAAGCCTGAAACGACTTCTTGGCATCCCGAAGAGACGACCTTTAAGCCCGAAACGACTACTTAGCATCCCGAAAAGACGACACGCAGTCCCAGAACGACTAATTGGAATCCGGAATAGACGACCTACAAGCCCGAAACGACTACTTCGCATCCCGAAGAGATTATATTCGGGCCAAAAACGACTACTTGGCATCCCGAAGAGACGACCTTCAAGCCAAAAACGACTACTTCGCATCCCGAAGAGATTACATTCGGGCCAAAAACGACTACTTGGCATCCCGAAGAGACGACATTCGGGCCAAAAACGACTACTTGGCATCCCGAAGAGACGACCATACAACCGTGAAACGACTACTTGGAATCCCGAAGAGACGACCTTCAAGCCTGAAACAGATTCTTGGCATCCCGAAGAGACGACATTCGGGCCAAAAACGACTACTTGGCATCCCGAAGAGACGACATTCGGGCAAAATCGACAACTTGGCATCCCGAAGAGACGACATTCGTGCCAAAAACGACTACTTGGAATCTCAGAGAGACGACCTACAAGCCCGAAACGACGAATTGGCATCCCGAAGAGACGACCTTCAAGCCAGAAACGGACTACTTGGCATCCCGAAGAGACGACATTCGGGCCAAAAACGACTACTTGGCTTCCCGAAGAGACGACATTCGGGCCCAAAACGACGAATTGGCATTCCGAAGAGACGACCTTCAAGACCGAAACGGATACTTGGCATCCCGAAGGGACGACATTCGGGCGAAAACTGACGATTTGGAAACTCAGAGACACGACCTACAAGCCCGAAACGACGAATTGGCATCCCGAAAAGACGACCTACAAGCCCAAAACGACTACTTGGAATTCCAGAGAGACGACCTACAAGCCCGAAACGACGAATTGGCATCCTGAAAAGACGACCTTCAAGTCCGAAACGACCTTCAACCCTGAACCGACTACTTGGAATTCCGAAGAGACGACTTACAAGCCCGGAACGCATATTTGGCATCCCGAAGAGACGACATTCGGGCCAAAAACGACTACTTGGCATCCCGAAGAGACGACCTACAACCCTAAAACGACAACTTGGAATCCCGAAGAGACGACTCAGAAGCCCGAAACGACTACTAAGCATCCCAAAGAGACGACATTCGGGCCCAAAACGACTAATTGGCATCCCAAACAGACGACCTACAAGCCCGAAACGACCACTTAGCATCCCGAAGAGACGACATTCGGGCCAAAAACGACTACTTGGCATCCCAAACAGACGACCTACAAGCCCGGAACGACTTATTGGAATCCGGGATAGACGACTTACAAGGTTGAAACGACTACTTGGCATCACGAATAGACGACATTCAGGCCAAAAACGACTACTTGGAATCTCAGAGAGACGACCTACAAGCCCGAAACGACGAATTGGCATCCCGAAGAGACGACCTTCAAGCCCGAAACGACTACTTCGCATCCCGAAGAGACGACATTCGGGCCAAAAACGACTACTTGGCATCCCGAAGAGACGGCATTCGGGCCAAAAACGACTACTTGGCATCCCGAAGAGATGACATTCGGGCCAAAAACGACTACTTGGCATCCCGAAGAGACGGCATTCGGGCCAAAAACGACTACTTGGAATCCCGAAGAGACGACCATTCAAGCCCGAAACAGACTACTTGGCATCCCGAAGAGACGACATTCGGGCCAAAAACGACTACTTGGCATCCCGAAGAGACGACATTCGGGCCAAAAACGACTACTTGGAATCCCGAAGAGATTACATTTTGGCCAAAAACGACTACTTGGCATCCCGAAGAGACGGCATTCGGGCCAAAAACGACTACTTGGAATCCCGAAGAGACGACATTCGGGCCAAAAACGACTACTTGGCATCCCGAAGAGACGACATTCAGGCCAAAAACGACTACTTAGCATCCCGAAGAGACGACACGCAGTCCCAGAACGACTAATTGGCATCCGGAAGAGACGACCTACAAGCCAGAAACGACTACTTGGAATCCCGAAGAGATTACATTCGGGCCAAAAACGACTACTTGGCATCCCGAAGAGACGACATTCAGGCCAAAAATGACTACTTGGCATCCCGAAGAGATTACATTCGGGCCAAAAACGACTACTTGGCATCCCGAAGAGACGGCATTCGGGCCAAAAACGACTACTTGGCATCCCGAAGAGACGACCAACAACCGTGAAACGACTACTTGGAATCCCGAAGAGACTACCTTCAAGCCTGAAACAGATTCTTGGCATCCCGAAGAGACGACATTCGGGCCAAAAACGACTACTTGGCATCCCGAAGAGACGACATTCGGGCAAAATCGACAACTTGGCATCCCGAAGAGACGACATTCGTGCCAAAAACGACTACTTGGAATCTCAGAGAGACGACCTACAAGCCCGAAACGACGAATTGGCATCCCGAAGAGACGACCTTCAAGACCGAAACGAATACTTGGCATCCCGAAGGGACGACATTCGGGCGAAAACCGACGATTTGGAAACTCAGAGACACGACCTACAAGCCCGAAACGACGAATTGGCATCCCGAAAAGACGTCCTACAAGCCCAAAACGACTACTTGGAATTCCACAGAGACGACCTACAAGCCCGAAACGACGAATTGGCATCCTGAAAAGACGACCTTCAAGTCCGAAACGACCTTCAACCCTGAACCGACTACTTGGAATTCCGAAGAGACGACTTACAAGCCCGGAACGCATATTTGGCATCCCGAAGAGACGACATTCGGGCCAAAAACGACTACTTGGCATCCCGAAGAGACGACCTACAACCGAAAACGACTACTTGGAATCCCGAAGAGACGACCTTCAAGCCTGAAACAGACTACTTGGCATCCCGAAGAGACGACATTCGGGCCAAAAACGACTACTTGGCATCCCAAAGAGACGACATTCGAGCCCAAAACGACGAATTGGCATCCCGAAGAGACGACCTTCAAGACCGAAACGGATACTTGGCATCCCGAAGGGACGACATTCGGGCGAAAACTGACGATTTGGAAACTCAGAGACACGACCTACAAGCCCGAAACGACGAATTGGCATCCCGAAAAGACGTCCTACAAGCCCAAAACGACTACTTGGAATTCCAGAGAGACGACCTACAAGCCCGAAACGACGAATTGGCATCCTGAAAAGACGACCTTCAAGTCCGAAACGACCTTCAACCCTGAACCGACTACTTGGAATTCCGAAGAGACGACTTACAAGCCCGGAACGCATATTTGGCATCCCGAAGAGACGACATTCGGGCCAAAAACGACTACTTGGCATCCCGAAGAGACGACCTACAACCCTAAAACGACAACTTGGAATCCCGAAGAGACGACTCAGAAGCCCGAAACGACTACTAAGCATCCCAAAGAGACGACATTCGGGCCCAAAACGACTAATTGGCATCCCAAACAGACGACCTACAAGCCCGAAACGACCACTAAGCATCCCAAAGAGACGACATTCGGGCCAAAAACGACTACTTGGCATCCCAAACAGACGACCTACAAGCCCGGAACGACTTATTGGAATCCGGGATAGACGACTTACAAGGTTGAAACGACTACTTGGCATCACGAATAGACGACATTCAGGCCAAAAACGACTACTTGGAATCTCAGAGAGACGACCTACAAGCCCGAAACGACGAATTGGCATCCCGAAGAGACGACCTTCAAGCCCGAAATGACTACTTCGCATCCCGAAGAGACGACATTCGGGACAAAAAGGACTACTTGGCATCCCGAAGAGACGGCATTCGGGCCAAAAACGACTACTTGGAATCCCGAAGAGATTACATTCGGGCCAAAAACGACTACTTGGCATCCCGAAGAGACGGCATTCGGGCCAAAAACGACTACTTGGAATCCCGAAGAGACGACCATCAAGCCCGAAACAGATTCTTGGCATCCCGAAGAGACGACATACGGGCCAAAAACGACTACTTGGCATCCCGAAGAGACGACATTCGGGCCAAAAACGACTACTTGGAATCCCGAAGAGATTACATTTTGGCCAAAAACGACTACTTGGCATCCCGAAGAGACGGCATTCGGGCCAAAAACGACTACTTGGCATCCCGAAGAGACTACATTCGGGCCAAAAACGACTACTTGGCATCCCGAAGAGACGGCATTCGGGCCAAAAACGACTACTTGGCATCCCGAAGAGACGACCAACAACCGTGAAACGACTACTTGGAATCCCGAAGAGACAACCTTCAATCCTGAAACAGATTCTTGGCATCCCGAAGAGACGACATTCGGGCCAAAAACGACTACTTGGCTTCCCGAAGAGACGACATTCGGGCAAAATCGAACTACTTGGCATCCCGAAGAGACGACATTCGTGCCAAAAACGACTACTTGGAATCTCATAGAGACGACCTTCATGCCCGAAACGACGAATTGGCATCCCGAAGAGACGACCTTCAAGACCGAAACGAATACTTGGCATCCTTAAAGGACGACATTCGGGCGAAAACCGACGATTTGGAAACTCAGAGACACGACCTACAAGCCCGAAACGACGAATTAGCATCCCGAAAAGACGTCGTACAAGCCCAAAACGACTACTTAAAATTCCAAAGAGACGACCTACAAGCCCGAATTGACGAATTGGCATCCCGAAAAGATAACCTACAAGTCCGAAACGACCTACAACCCTGAATCGACTACTTGGTATTCCGAAGAGACGACTTACAAGCCCGGAACGCATATTTGGCATCCCGAAGAGACGACATTCGGGCCAAAAACGACTACTTGGCATCCCGAAGAGACGACCTACAACCCTACAACGATAACTTGGAATCCCGAAGAGACGACCTAGAAGCCCGAAACGACTACTAAGCATCCCAAAGAGACGACATTCGAGCCCAAAACGACGAATTGGCATCCCGAAGAGACGACCTTCAAGACCGAAACGGACTACTTGGCATTCCGAAGAGACGACATTCGGGCCAAAAACGACGATTTGGAAACTCAGAGAGACGACCTACAAGCCCGAAACGACGAATTGGCATCCCGAAAAGACGTCCTACAAGCCCAAAACGACTACTTGGAATTCCAGAGAGACGACCTACAAGCCCGAAACGACGAATTGGCATCCTGAAAAGACGACCTTCAAGTCCAAAACGACCTTCAACCCTGAACCGACGACTTGTAATTCCGAAGAGACGACCTTCAAGCCCGAAACGACATACTTGGCATCCCAAAGAGACGACATTCGGGCCAAAATTGACTACTTGGCATCCCGAAGAGACGACCTACAACCCTAAAACGACAACTTGGAATCCCGAAGAGACGACCTTCAAGCCAAAAACGACTACTTGGCATCCCGAGAGACGACATTCGGGCCAAAAACGACTACTTGGCATCCCGAAGAGACGACATTCGGGCCAAAAACGACTACTTGGCATCCCGAAGAGACGACCTTCGGCCACAAACGACTACTTGCATCCCGAAGAGACGACTTCGGCCAAAACGACTACTTGGAATCCCGAAGAGACGACCTTCAAGCCCGAAACAGACTACTTGGCATCCCGAAGAGACGACATTCGGGCCAAAAACGACTACTTGGCATCCCGAAGAGACGACATTCGGGCCAGAAACGACTACTTGGCATCCCGAAGAGACGACCTTCGGGCCAAAAACGACTACTTGGCATCCCGAAGAGACGACATTCAGGCCTGAAAACGACTACTTGGAATCCCGAAGAGACGACATTCGGGCCAAAAACGACTACTTGGCATCCCGAAGAGACGACATTCGGGCCAAAAACGACTACTTGGCATCCCGAAGAGACGACATTCGTGCCAAAAACGACTACTTGGCATCCCGAAGAGACGACATTCGGGCCAAAAACGACTACTTGGCATCCCGAAGAGACGACATTCGGGCCGAAAACGACTACTTGGCATCCCTGAAGAAGACGACATTCGGGCCAAAAACGACTACTTGGAATTCCGAAGAGACGACCTTCAAGCCCGAAACGACGAATTGGCATCCCGAAGAGACGACCATTCAAGACCAAAACCGACTACTTGGCATCCCGAAGAGACGACATTCGGGCCAAAAACGACTACTTGGCATCCCGAAGAGACGACATTCGGGCCAAAAACGACTACTTGGCATCCCGAAGAGACGACCTACAACCTAAAACGACTACTTGGAATCCCGAAGAGACGACATTCGAGCCCGAAACGACTACTTGGCATCCCAAAGAGACGACATTCGGGCCAAAAACGACTACTTGGCATCCCAAAGAGACGACATTCGGGCCAAAAACGACTACTTGGCATCCCGAAGAGACGACCTTCAAGCCCGAAACGACTACTTGGCATCCCGAAGAGACGACATTCGGGCCAAAAACGACTACTTGGAATCCCGAAGAGACGACCTTCAAGCCCGAAACGACTACTTGGCATCCCGAAGAGACGACATTCGGGCCAAAAACGACTACTTGGCATCCCGAAGAGACGACCTACAAGCCAAAAACGACGACTTGGCATCCCGAAGAGACGACCTACAAGCCCGAAACGACGAATTGGCATCCCGAAAAGACGACCTACAAGCCCAAAACGACTACTTGGAATTCCGGAGAGACGACTTACAAGCCCGAAACGACATACTTGGCATCCCGAAGAGACGACATTCGGGCCAAAACGACTACTGGCATCCCAAGAGACGAATTCGGCAAAACGACTACTTGGCATCCCGAAGAGACGACCTACAACCATGAAACGACTACTTGGAATCCCGAAGAGACGACCTTCAAGCCCGAAACGACTACTTGGCATCCCGAAGAGACGACATTCGGGCCAAAAACGACTACTTGGCATCCCGAAGAGACGACACTTCGAGCCCAAAACGACTACTTGGAATCCCGAAGAGACGACCTTCAAGCCCGAAACGACTACTTGGCATCCCGAAGAGACGACCTTCAAGCCAAAACGACTACTTGCAGTCCCAAAGAGACGACCTACAAGCCTGAAACGACTACTTGGCATCCCGAAGAGACGACCTTCAAGCCCGAAACGACTACTTGGCATCCCGAAGAGACGACATTCAGGCCAAAAACGACTACTTGGCATCCCGAGAGAGACGACCTTCAAGCCCAAAACGACTACTTGGCATCCCGAGAGACGACCTACAAGCCCAAAACGACTACTTGGCATCCCGAAAGAGACGACCTTACAAGCCCAAAAACGACTACTTGGCATCCCGAAGAGACGACACTACAGCCCAGAAACGACTACTTGGCATCCCGAAGAGACGACATTCAAGCCCGAAAACGACTACTTGGCATCCCGAAGAGACGACATTCGGGCCAAAAACGACTACTTGGCATCCCGAAGAGACGACATTACAACCCTAAAAACGACTACTTGGAATCCCGAAGAGACGACCTTCAGCCCGAACGATACTTGGCATCCCGAAGAGACGACATTCGGGCCAAAAACGACTACTTGGCATCCCGAAGAGACGACATTCGGGCCAAAAACGACTACTTGGCATCCCGAAGAGACGACATTCGAGCCAAAAACGACTACTTGGCATCCCGAAGAGACGACATTCAGGCCAAAAACGACTACTTGGCATCCCGAAGAGACGACATTCGGCCCGAAACGACTACTTGGCATCCCGAAGAGACGACATTCAGGCCAAAAACGACTACTTGGCATCCCGAAGAGACGACATTCGGGCCAGAAACGACTACTTGGCATCCCGAAGAGACGACATTCGGGCCAAAAACGACTACTTGGCATCCCGAAGAGACGACATTCGGGCCAAAAACGACTACTTGGCATCCCGAAGAGACGACATTCGGGCCAGAAACGACTACTTGGCATCCCGAAGAGACGACCTACAAGCCAAAAACGACTACTTGGCATCCCGAAGAGACGACATTCGGGCCAGAAACGACTACTTGGCATCCCGAAGAGACGACATTCGGGCCAAAAACGACTACTTGGCATCCCGAAGAGACGACATTCGGGCCAAAAACGACTACTTGGCATTCCGAAGAGACGACATTCAAGCCCAAAACGACTACTTGGCATCCCGAAGAGACGACATTACAAGCCATAAAACGACTACTTGGAATCCCGAAGAGACGACCTTCAAGCCCGAAACGACTACTTGGCATCCCGAAGAGACGACATTCGGGCCAAAAACGACTACTTGGCATCCCGAAGAGACGACATTCGGGCCAAAAACGACTACTTGGCATCCCGAAGAGACGACATTCGGGCCAAAAACGACTACTTGGCATCCCGAAGAGACGACATTCGGGCCAAAAACGACTACTTGGCATCCCGAAGAGACGACATTCGGGCCAAAAACGACTACTTGGCATCCCGAAAAGACGACATTCGGGCCAAAAACGACTACTTGGCATCCCGAAGAGACGACATTCGGGCCAAAAACGACTACTTGGCATCCCGAAGAGACGACATTCGGGCCAAAAACGACTACTTGGCATCCCGAAGAGACGACATTCGGGCCAAAAACGACTACTTGGCATCCCGAAGAGACGACATTCGGGCCAAAAACGACTACTTGGCATCCCGAAGAGACGACATTCGGGCCAAAAACGACTACTTGGCATCCCGAAGAGACGACATTCGGGCCAAAAACGACTACTTGGCATCCCGAAGAGACGACATTCGGGCCAAAAACGACTACTTGGCATCCCGAAGAGACGACATTCGGGCCAAAAACGACTACTTGGCATCCCGAAGAGACGACATTCGGGCCAAAAACGACTACTTGGCATCCCGAAGAGACGACATTCGGCCCAAAAACGACTACTTGGCATCCCGAAGAGACGACATTCGGGCCAAAAACGACTACTTGGCATCCCGAAGAGACGACATTCGGGCCAAAAACGACTACTTGGCATCCCGAAGAGACGACATTCGGGCCAAAAACGACTACTTGGCATCCCGAAGAGACGACATTCGGGCCAAAAACGACTACTTGGCATCCCGAAGAGACGACATTCGGGCCAAAAACGACTACTTGGCATCCCGAAGAGACGACATTCGGGCCAAAAACGACTACTTGGCATCCCGAAGAGACGACATTCGGCCCAAAAACGACTACTTGGCATCCCGAAGAGACGACATTCGGGCCAAAAACGACTACTTGGCATCCCGAAGAGACGACATTCGGGCCAAAAACGACTACTTGGCATCCCGAAGAGACGACATTCGGGCCAAAAACGACTACTTGGCATCCCGAAGAGACGACATTCGGGCCAAAAACGACTACTTGGCATCCCGAAGAGACGACATTCGGGCCAAAAACGACTACTTGGCATCCCGAAGAGACGACATTCGGGCCAAAAACGACTACTTGGCATCCCGAAGAGACGACATTCGGGCCAAAAACGACTACTTGGCATCCCGAAGAGACGACATTCGGGCCAAAAACGACTACTTGGCATCCCGAAGAGACGACATTCGGGCCAAAAACGACTACTTGGCATCCCGAAGAGACGACATTCGGGCCAAAAACGACTACTTGGCATCCCGAAGAGACGACATTCGGGCCAAAAACGACTACTTGGCATCCCGAAGAGACGACATTCAGGCCAAAAACGACTACTTGGCATCCCGAAGAGACGACATTCAGGCCAAAAACGACTACTTGGCATCCCGAAGAGACGACATTCGGGCCAAAAACGACTACTTGGCATCCCGAAGAGACGACATTCGGGCCAAAAACGACTACTTGGCATCCCGAAGAGACGACATTCGGGCCAAAAACGACTACTTGGCATCCCGAGGAGACGACATTCGGGCCAAAAACGACTACTTGGCATCCCGAAGAGACGACATTCGGGCCAAAAACGACTACTTGGCATCCCGAAGAGACGACATTCGGGCCAAAAACGACTACTTGGCATCCCGAAGAGACGACATTCGGGCCAAAAACGACTACTTGGCATCCCGAAGAGACGACATACAGGCCAAAAACGACTACTTGGCATCCCGAAGAGACGACATTCAGGCCAAAAACGACTACTTGGCATCCCGAAGAGACGACATTCGGGCCAAAAACGACTACTTGGCATCCCGAAGAGACGACATTCGGCCCAAAAACGACTACTTGGCATCCCGAAGAGACGACATTCGGGCCAAAAACGACTACTTGGCATCCCGAAGAGACGACATTCGGGCCAAAAACGACTACTTGGCATCCCGAAGAGACGACATTCGGGCCAAAAACGACTACTTGGCATCCCGAAGAGACGACATTCAAGCCCAAAACGACTACTTGGCATCCCGAAGAGACGACATTCGGGCCAAAAACGACTACTTGGCATCCCGAAGAGACGACATTCGGGCCAAAAACGACTACTTGGCATCCCGAAGAGACGACATTCGGGCCAAAAACGACTACTTGGCATCCCGAAGAGACGACATTCGGGCCAAAAACGACTACTTGGCATCCCGAAGAGACGACATTCAGGCCAAAAACGACTACTTGGCATCCCGAAGAGACGACATTCGGGCCAAAAACGACTACTTGGCATCCCGAAGAGACGACATTCGGGCCAAAAACGACTACTTGGCATCCCGAAGAGACGACATTCGGGCCAAAAACGACTACTTGGCATCCCGAAGAGACGACATTCAGGCCAAAAACGACTACTTGGCATCCCGAAGAGACGACATTCGGGCCAAAAACGACTACTTGGCATCCCGAAGAGACGACATTCGGGCCAAAAACGACTACTTGGCATCCCGAAGAGACGACATTCGGGCCAAAAACGACTACTTGGCATCCCGAAGAGACGACATTCGGGCCAAAAACGACTACTTGGCATCCCGAAGAGACGACATTCGGGCCAAAAACGACTACTTGGCATCCCGAAGAGACGACATTCGGGCCAAAAACGACTACTTGGCATCCCGAGGAGACGACATTCGGGCCAAAAACGACTACTTGGCATCCCGAAGAGACGACCTACAAGCCAAAAACGACTACTTGGCATCCCGAAGAGACGACATTCGGGCCAAAAACGACTACTTGGCATCCCGAAGAGACGACATTCGGGCCAAAAACGACTACTTGGCATCCCGAAGAGACGACATTCGGGCCAAAAACGACTACTTGGCATCCCGAAGAGACGACATTCGGGCCAAAAACGACTACTTGGCATCCCGAAGAGACGACATTCGGGCCAAAAACGACTACTTGGCATCCCGAAGAGACGACATTCGGGCCAAAAACGACTACTTGGCATCCCGAAGAGACGACATTACAAGCCTAAAACGACTACTTGGCATCCCGAAGAGACGACATTCGAGCCAAAAACGACTACTTGGCATCCCGAAGAGACGACATTCGGGCCAAAAACGACTACTTGGCATCCCGAGGAGACGACATTCGGGCCAAAAACGACTACTTGGCATCCCGAAGAGACGACATTCGGGCCAAAAACGACTACTTGGCATCCCGAAGAGACGACCTACAAGCCTAAAACGACTACTTGGAATTCCAAAGAGACGACATTCGGGCCAAAAACGACTACTTGGCATCCCGAAGAGACGACATTCGGGCCAAAAACGACTACTTGGCATCCCGAAGAGACGACATTCGGGCCAAAAACGACTACTTGGCATCCCGAAGAGACGACATTCGGCCCAAAAACGACTACTTGGCATCCCGAAGAGACGACCTACAACCCTAAAACGACTACTTGGAATTCCAAAGAGACGACATTCGGGCCAAAAACGACTACTTGGCATCCCGAAGAGACGACATTCGGGCCAAAAACGACTACTTGGCATCCCGAAGAGACGACATTCGGGCCAAAAACGACTACTTGGCATCCCGAAGAGACGACATTCGGGCCAAAAACGACTACTTGGCATCCCGAAGAGACGACATTCGGCCCAAAAACGACTACTTGGCATCCCGAAGAGACGACATTCGGGCCAAAAACGACTACTTGGCATCCCGAAGAGACGACATTCAGGCCAAAAACGACTACTTGGCATCCCGAAGAGACGACCTACAAGCCCTGAAACGACTACTTGGCATCCCGAAGAGACGACATTCAGGCCAAAAACGACTACTTGGCATCCCGAAGAGACGACATTCGGGCCAAAAACGACTACTTGGCATCCCGAAGAGACGACATTCGGGCCAAAAACGACTACTTGGCATCCCGAAGAGACGACATTCAGGCCAAAAACGACTACTTGGCATCCCGAAGAGACGACCTACAAGCCAAAAACGACTACTTTGAATCCCGAAGAGACGACCTACAAGCCCGAAACGACTACTTGGCATCCCGAAGAGACGACCTTCAAGCCAGAAACGACTACTTGGCATCCCGAAGAGACGACCTTCAAGCCCGAAACGGACTACTTGGCATCCCGAAGAGACGACATTCGGGCCAAAAACGACTACTTGGCATCCCGAAGAGACGACATTCGGGCCAAAAACGACTACTTGGCATCCCGAAGAGACGACCTACAACCCTGAAACGACTACTTGGAATCCCGAAGAGACGACATTCAAGCCCAAAACGGACTACTTGGCATCCCGAAGAGACGACATTCGGGCCAAAAATGACTACTTGGCATCCCGAAGAGACGACCATACAACCCTGAAACGACTACTTGGAATTCCAAAGAGACGACCTACAACCATAAAACGACTACTTGGAATTCCAAAGAGACGACCTTCAACCCTGAAACGACTACTTGGAATCCCGAAGAGACGACATTCAGGCCCAAAACGGACTACTTGGCATCCCGAAGAGACGACATTCGGGCCAAAAACGACTACTTGGCATCCCGAAGAGACGACCTACAACCCTGAAACGACTACTTGGAATTCCAAAGAGACGACCTACAAGCCATAAAACGACTACTTGGCATCCCGAAGAGACGACCTTCAACCCTGAAACGACTACTTGGAATCCCGAAGAGACGACCTTCAAGCCCGAAACGGATACTTGGCATCCATAAGAGACGACATTCGGGCCAAAAACGACTACTTGGCATCCCGAAGAGACGAAATTCGGGCCAAAAACGACTACTTGGCATCCCGAAGAGACGACCTACAACTCTGAAACGACTACTTGGAATCCCGAAGAGACGACACTTCAAGCCCGAAAACGACTACTTGGCATCCCGAAGAGACGACATTCGGGCCAAAAATGACTACTTGGCATCCCGAAGAGACGACCAACAACCCTGAAACGACTACTTGGAATTCCAAAGAGACGACCTACAACCATAAAACGACTACTTGGAATTCCAAAGAGACGACCTTCAACCCTGAAACGACTACTTGGAATCCCGAAGAGACGACCTTCAATGCCCGAAACGGATACTTGGCATCCCGAAGAGACGACATTCGGGCCAAAAACGACTACTTGGCATCCCGAAGAGACGACATTCGGGCCGAAAACGACTACTTGGAATCCCGAGAGAGACGACCTACAAGCCCGAAACGACGAATTGGCATCCCGAAAAGACGTCCTACAAGCCCAAAACGACTACTTGGAATTCCACAGAGACGACCTACAAGCCCGAAACGACGAATCGGCATCCCAAAAAGACGACCTACAAGCCCGAAACGACTTACAACCCTGAACCGACTACTTGGTTTTCCGAAGAGACGACTAACAAGCCCGAAACGCATATTTGGCATCCCGAAGAGACGACATTCGGGCCAAAAACGACTACTTGGCATCCCGAAGAGACGACCTACAACCCTAAAACGACAACTTGGAATCCCGAAGAGACGACCTAGAAGCCCGAAACGACTATTAAGCATCCCAAAGAGACGACATTTGGGCCAAAAACGACTACTTGGCATCCCAAAGAGACGACCTACAAGCCCGAAACGACTACTTGGCATCCCGAAGAGACGACCTTCAAGCCCGAAACGACTACTAAGCACCCTGAATAGACGACACGCAGTCCCGGAACGACTAATTGGAATCCGGAATAGACGACTTACAAGCCTGAAACGACGACTTGGCATCCCGAAGAGACGACCTTCAAGCCCGAAATGACTACTTGGCATCCCGAAGAGACGACGTTCGGGCCAAAAACGACTACTTGGCATCCCGAAGAGACGGCATTCGGGCCAAAAACGACTTCTTGGCATCCCGAAGTTACGACTTACAACCCAGAAACGACTGCTTGGAATCCCGAAGAGACGACCTTCAAGCCCGAAACAGATACTTGGCAACCCTAAGAGACGACTTACAGGCCCAAACCGACAACTTGGAAGCCCAAAGAGACGACAAACTCGGCAACAACCCTTAATGGCGACTCACAGGCCCGAACGAACTTCTTGGGATCTTTAAGAGACAACGCACGGAGCTTAAAACAATACTTTGCCGCGTTACGAGACGACTGACAGGGCCAAACTTACTTCTTGGAAGCCCGAACAAAAACTTCTTACAAACCCAAACCGACTACTTGGCAACGTAGAGGGTTTTTGTTATCCTTTCTATTAATTTTCGGTAGACAAACATCCATGGAGTCGTGAGACTTTTCTAAAGATGCAACTTTTGTCGCATGCTTATAAAGAACAATCGGACATGACGAAGTCAAATGAAGTTGCAACGCTTTTAATTCATTTAGTATAGTGGAATCATCGCTATTCTCGCAGACGTACGCCAGAACAAAAATTCGGTTTCTGCGACAATTAAATCTAATACAATTAGACACAAACGTTATGAATTTCTTTATGGCTCATGTTTTGAAAGTTCGTATTTCCGGCTGGTTAACTGTCGTAATCGGGAGTTTAAGTACACACTTATATTGGTCAAACGATGTGGATAAAACAAATGCACATCACGTATTAAAGAGCGATATTAAAAGGCTAATGAAATTTTGCTTACTTAAATTTGGTAAAATCAGAGTTCCTTGTTGAAACAGGTAAATTCGTGAGTAGACGAAAAAGGCAGCATTTCGAGGTTCGCAATCCGGCCATGACGATATTTCTGCCTAATATTAAACAATTAAACAAGGATAACATAGCAATTTAGAGGATTTTTTAATATTTTATCAAGGTGATATAATTGGTCGAAACGATATACATTTATTCTCGTAGACCTGCTATAAAACTCGGTATCGCCCGAACTAACAGTTGATTTTGGGAAACCCAGAGCTTGCACTGTATGGCAACTATAAAATCAAATACAATAGTTCTTTCACCTTTCTTGTGCCATTTAAAATAGCTTCTTCAAGATATCTCCAACATCCAATGTCTGTAGAACCCGCGACTCTGTCATGTCAATGCCGATTCACCGCGACACTTAGGAAGCACACAAACCTCCCGGGGGAATATTTTGACTGCGGAAGAATAAAGTCCGTAAATCGGAAAACTGTCTATTGTAGAACAGAACAGCTTCTGTATGGAACCCGAGGTTGCTTGATATACATCTGGAAGCTGGTTTTCCGATACCTGCAATGGAAACATGGGCGTTCCTACCGACTTATCATAATCAGAGAGGAGGCATACATGACTTCCATTTCTCCGATAACAAATAATGAGGAATACTAATCTGGAAAATAATAATCCATTAATCATTGTAGACCTTTTTTTCTGATTTTTTATTACTCAAAGTGATAATGACGCTTGTTTTAATATTAACGAATTTCACACGCATATCACTTCAAAGTTAGGCTGCGGGAAACCCACTTTTTATATTTATGTTTGTGAATGCATGTTTGTGGGCGGCGTGCCGTTCTCCTAGACACACAACCAATAATCTCAAATGGTTGATCGATTGTCAGTGCATACTTAATTTTGTGAACATATTGATTAATGGTGGCCCGCAAAACCGCGATTTGTACTTTAGTGGCGGGGGCAGTTTAATTTAATTATTCCGCCGGATATTTTGCATATAATTGTTAATCTCGATATAAAGGTTTTTGGGTTTATCTGATTAAGGTCAATACGCAATTTTGATAGTAGAGAACAAAAGGAATCCTTTTTTTATAATGATTGTAAGCAGCGGCTGTATTTGTTTTGCAGTTATTTGTATTTTCACTAAAATAGCATCAGTCAATTTTCGTTCTGTTTTGGATAAACTAACCTCCAGCTACTCCTCATCCTCAACTTCTTCCTCCTCCAACTCTTCCACCTGTCATTCTTCCAAGGTTTTTTTCTTCCTCCCTTCATACTCGTGCTCTTCTTAATCTTCTTCTTCCACCTCTACCTCCACTTTTGCTCCTCCTCATCTTCTCCATCCTCTTCTTCTGCCAGAGAATGAGCCAGCAGCGGATCGTGGCCGTACGAACAGATAGTGATCTGGTTCTTTTTCAAACGACGCAAACTTTAGATCGCTCCACGTCCTTCTCGGTTCTGATCCAGGTTTTACTTTTCTAAAAGCGCAAACTGTTGAATGATGACGGCTTGGGATGGTTTGTGAGCTTGTGACTGGGCCGCACAGAACGTTAACGTACGACAACATCCGAAGACGTTGTAAAAGGTCTGTCAGTATCTTCAGACACTATTTCGTTAATGGAGAGCCGGCACATCGGTGAGGTAAATTGGATGGGAGTGGGGTTTTCAAAGGGTTTATCTCACGGCCGACTGCCTTTCCTGGGTCGTTTTTTCAGACTTAGTACCGATTGCAGGACGGTAGAGGTGTCCTAGGACTATGATTTCCTGATCGAAATGTTTGGGTTTGTAGTACGCTGTAGAAATCTTCGAGGGCTTGTTGCATCACCCAGTCTACTAAGTTAAACAGGACATGCGATAAATGACAGCCTATTTTTAACTATTCTTCGGGTACATAAAAATGCATGAATTCAGGTTGTCTAGTTCACTGGGCTTCTATTATTTCCTAGAGTAACTATCTGTTTACCCAGCCAAATTCCATAAAACATGCTATTGTTCACGAAGGGCAAACATCTGATCCATGCGTACTCGGCCGCGACGGAAGCCTCCTTGGTTGAAAAGGGTAATAGTGTCTCTGGTTAAGGTGAAGCGGCTTTGCAGGAGTGTTGTATAAAACATCCCGGCTATGTCGATGGGAGTACTAGAAACGCATATTTCCCTGTTTAGAAGCGAGCTTGGCTTTATCTGATGCTGTCGAATCAACCAATTGCTGTGTTCAAACATTGAATTTTCGTTTCCTCGTTCCACGACGACATAATACATGAACTGCTAAGCCCTAACGGAAGTCCTTGGGGACGGACAATTTAATCGTCTACTAGACGCCAAGGATGTCACCAGATTTGCACACCAAGAGATAAAGAAGTTCTTTTGAAATGATTTGTCCAATCTATTCAATTGCTTATGCCGTTTAGCAAAGCTATTCCCTTTTATCTGAAAACCGTTGTTGTTTTTTTTGTTTTTTAAGAGACCGAACAAAACAAATTGATAACGACGAAATATTTTAACAAATATAGAAGTTTTCAATTTATGCAATTAAATGAGCTTGGTTGTTTTCCGTAAAGAGATGATTTGTCGTTTTGTGTTGATTTAGACAACTGTATTGGCAATCGGAGGCTATGAACGTAAAAACACGAGAATCTATAAAAACGTGTTCTCCTTGACTTCGAGTAACTAGGCCGATGCACAACGCTACATTGAACTCTCAGAATATATTTTATAAGGGTGGCATATTGTTGCATACATGTCTCGATTATTCATGTATTTTGCAAACAAAACACTTTGTATGCTGCTCCGACGGACTATCCATAGCAATTAAAAGATGACGATTGGTCATTCACAATGAAGGTTTCATTTGAGTTTAGAAATAAAACTCGAACTTTAAAGTCGTTATGTTTCATTTGTCTCAATCGCAAGGTTTGACGTTTTCAATGTTGATTAGAAGGTATTCAATTGGGCCAGACAATTTGGGCCAATAAATAACCTGAAAACCAAAAAAACGTATTCTTTATGAACGTATTTCAATAAATAAACCGTTATGTAACAAATGTGGACGGTTTTCACGGCGTCGTTTCTTAAACTCGGTCAACGACGACGACTGCTTCGAATTAACGAAATTTTACACAAGCATCTTAATCAATGAAGATTTTTTTATCAAAAACCTGCAAATTAAAAAAGCTGTCAATCAAAGTGAGAAAAGACAAACCTCATCGCACAACTCGCCAATTCTACGTATACACACCGTCCAATGTCGTGGTAACACCAAATCTGCCGTCTTCGTTCTTCCTTAAATGTTTAAAGATTGAAATAAATTGCGTCTTTTCGTTGAACTTTAATTCACATATAATTGGTCGACTCTAACCGCATAATGTCGGAAAAACGTTTCAGATTTGAGGGGTGATTAATATCATTCTCCTTGATTTTTGCCGCTTGTGTTAGTGAAACTCGCCAGAGGAAAGAAGAATGTTCCTTATTCTACGAACGCTAGGAACAAAAACCAATGCCGATGATGACCTCTGCCAAAAACGTAAGAGTCTGTTCCGTGATACAGACTCCCCCACGCTAACGGAAGATTACTTTTACGAATCCAACAAATCCCTTCATTGATGCCTCGCCGTACTACGTACGAAGGTTAAGAAGTGTTACCCAAACGTTGGTTTACATGCTCAATCTTCAGTGGTTTGTCGATAAAAGTACACAAAAACGTTTTCTTATTAAACACATCGTCTTTACGCGGAGGTCGCATTTCGTCGACTTGCAAGTTAACTACACTCGCAATATAGATCATGAAAAAGTGAATTTGACTGTGTTATTATTGGCCACACCTCGAAAGCTTTGCCCATTACGTTATCTCTTTCACGCACTCTTCTTCATTATCGATTTCTTCTGGATGCAGGTAACGACAATGACAACTCGAACAATGATAAACGTTGTTTTCATCTCCGACGTCGGTCTTGGATTGGTTAATAAATGGCTATGAAACACGAATTATTCATCTTTATAGGAACAATACTTGCATAAAGTTTTATTTAAAATCATATAATTTTTATCAGCATTAAGACGTCGTTGCTTCAAAACCGCCAACAACGACGACTCCTTCGAAATTGGCAAGTTCTCGAGGAGCATCGCAAAATGGAGTCCAATTAAATTCGCTCAGGGGTTTCTTATCATTCGACTGAAAATGAACAATACGAAAAACATTTCAGCTTCGCTTTAAGTCCCTTCTAGACCACATCACTCCTCTTTTTTTGCAAAGGAAACAAAAATCTTACCGCAATCAACTCGTTGGCTGTTTCATTACAAAGCTCTTCAATATGCGGTAATGATTCTGTATTTACTTTAAAAGTCAAAATAGATTAAATGTTGACATCAACTAGGAAGTTTCAACAAATAACTAATCCGACGACTCACCGAAGGCAAAAAGCCGATTTTGAAACTTTGCGAGGTGAACAATTATTGCAGTTTTGCTCAGTGGATTCAACTCGGTCCACTGACCCGTACCGGAGCCAAGATTGGGCGGTGGCGTGAACATTTCAACAGAGGTTTCGCCCTTGCCTCCAGCAACAACCACTTTATCTCGAAATAAAGCGATTCCGTGATTATAACGGGCCCGAAGCATAGGCGACACTGTTTGCCATGTTTCGCCCTTCTGGAGAAGCAGCATTTCAACACTTTGAAAGTATTTGTTTGTTATATTGACGCCACCGGCTACCAGTAAAAATCGTTTCTGTTCATTGTTGGAAAACGTAATCGCTGCGGCCGCGTATCGTGCAAATTTGCATGACGGTAAGGTCTCCCACGCGTCTCTAAACGAAACAAATACTTGATTGAATATTACAAGAAGGCGCTAAAACTACACCTAACCTGCACCAGTTCACCTTCCAATAACGAGACGTTCGACTGAGAATAGAGTATTTTTTGTAGGTCGTCTCCTCGGGATGCCAAGTAGTCGTTTTTGGCCCGAATGTCGTCTCCTCGGGATGCCAAGTAGTCGTTTTTGGCCCGAATGTCGTCTCCTCGGGATGCCAAGTAGTCGTTTTTGGCCCGAATGTCGTCTCCTCGGGATGCCAAGTAGTCGTTTTTGGCCCGAATGTCGTCTCCTCGGGATGCCAAGTAGTCGTTTTTGGCCCGAATGTCGTCTCTTCGGGATGCCAAGTAGTCGTTTTTGGCCCGAATGTCGTCTCTTCGAGATGCCAAATATGCGTTAGGCCGAAGTCGTCTCTTCGGAATTCCAAGTAGTCGGTTAATGGTTGTAGGTCGTCTCCTCGGGATGCCAAGTTGTCTTTTTTGGCCCGAATGTCGTCTCCTCGGGATGCCAAGTAGTCGTTTTTGGCCCGAATGTCGTCT
>JAPUBX010001144.1:0-42062 GCA_028672205.1 Proteocephalus fallax | reverse complement strand
ATGCAAGCAACAGTCCCATAAGTGTAACTCAGTCTTCATATGATTTTAAAGGGGGATTTAGAAGAATTAATCGATAGGTGTTTAATTTCAATCTTTTTATTATATTAAAAGAGGAACCCGTTAAGACGTGGTATACCCCAAATACAAATATTTTGTATATTTAGCGTTGTAATGGTTTTGAAAATCTATGTTTGACAATACTGGTAACCTGCCCACTTTCCAAGCTATCCATCACCCCCCCTATCGTATCATCTCCATTTCTTAAACAATTGAGGCGAAAGATGCAATGGTTCTGCCGCCAAAGCCGGTATCAAGAAATAAAACAAATGTTAATCATGATCACAGCTGAGGTAAATGGCCTTGATCAAATTTTGGTAGATAAGCTGTTCAGATCATCGAAACCTTGCAACCTCTGGAAGTATATAAATAGATTCAACGGAACCCGTCGCTTATATCAACGAAGTGGTGCCCAAGACCGTGATGCTCTGAATGATGGCTTTATCTTCAAATCCGCTGACCATTCCGCGGTGTCTCTCGTTCGATCTCTTAATTCAAGCGCTTTTCTACCTGATCACGAATCCTCTATCTCCAAAATGTTAGCTGGCCTCAAGATCTCCAAAGGGACTGATCTGGACGGTGTCCCTTCCACGATTCTAAAAATCTGGAACCGCGATTGTCACATGGCTCGTAAATTATTCGCAAGGAGAATGCTCCTTTACTTCGGAATTGAGAGATATCGCTTTAACACCTACCGACAACTTATCTGTCTGGTTGAAAGTGATTGAGAAGCCCATCCTCACTTAATTGAAGGACACGCTTAAAACTCTCGATGAACCGTTTTAGTTTGCTTATTAATAATAAAAAAAAGCACTTTGGGCGCCGTGGCTACGTTGTCGCACACTTTCCACTCTTCACTTGATGCCGGAGCGAAAGCCGCAAAGGGAGTTTTCGTGGACTTAACCTCTTCTTTCAATGCTATCCGACGCACCCGCATCCTTTCTCAACCATGTGAAGATTGCGTTGAAGGATAGTTGATTAATTGGCACGTTAGATTAACACGTAAGAGTCGGAAATGAAGCCTCATCCTCATGTCAAAATAATTGCGGTCTACAACAAGGCACAGTGCTATCTTCATGCCTTTTTAACTATTACACGTCTTGTCTTCGGTCTCTTAACGACGAAACACAAATAAAATACGCGGATTACTTTACATTATGCCATGCTTTTAAGACAAATTGTGATTCTCAACAGCTTGGGCAGGATGTAACTGAGTTGCTCGAGTGGTCTGCGAAACATTGTCTTCTGTTGAATGCATCAAAATGCATCTTAATTACTTTTTCCCTGATAGCCATATGTTGACACTCTTTAAATCTCTTCACCCGATAATTTTGCCTCGAGCTCAAAATCGGAAATCTTCGGCGTTATTTATAACAGTCGGTTATCATGAAGTTATAACATGAATACCGTCTTCGTTAAATCTTATTGTATATGGTTACTCCGTTATTTTCACTTCCAGTCCCTTCTTTTTAAGTTTATCAAAGTGTTAATCTGTTCCACCAATGCGTAGGCTATACTGTTTAATACCCACAAAAACGGCGGCATATCACAATTCGGTAATCCCTGTTTGTCCCGAATTTTTGTTTCACTGGAGCAGGTAAAGCAGGAATTTAAAGACGATTTTCATATCTTGTACTTTTTATTCTGGCTTGTTGAATGCTGAAGGTTTTAGTCCTCGTGAGCACATTAAAGTTACTACAATTATTATTGTCTTCCACGAAAAATCTTCCGCAAATATTTTCTACGAATCGGTTCTTGAGGGCACTCAAGGTCGGCGTATTGCTTCTATTCGCAATTCTCTTGCGCTTGGTATATGAATTATCATAGAAGTGGTTTTTTTTCCAATTGGGTGTTTCACAAAGAGCATGATTCAAAGTGATGACGTTATTGTTAAGCTACTCTTAAACTTGGCTTTCAACGTGGTGCCGTTAACTAAAAGCAGGAATGGATGCGTGATTAAACGTGCTTGTTCGAATCTGATTCATGACTCTTGTGTGTGCGCGTAGAACAATGCCGAATGCTCGAGTGAACTCGTGTCGGTATAGAAAAAGAGGAGAAGGAAAAAATAGATTATTTAATTGAAAACATGATGTTAAAAGGATACAAAATTCGTGCTTTAAACTTACAGTATGTGAGATATTATTGGCCTATACTTTAGCAATTAAGATAGACTTCCGCGAGATGTAAAAGATCCCACCGCATTTTTCGAGTTTCAAGGTAATTGCGTGAAAAAATAAAAAGGGGGGACTTGGGATAGAAGAACCGAAGAAAAAGAAGAAGAAGAGAAATGGGAAGAGTTTCGTTAGGAGAAATAGAAGATGGATGTTTAAAATAACTGTGGGAAAGACGATTTTACGAGGAAGAAAAATGAAGTATGACGTCGAGGAATTGAATAAGCTTTAGAGATAGAAAATAAGTCTAAGAAAAAGAAACAGAACAAGTAGAAGATTGTAAAAAATCATTAAAAGGAACGTAAAAAAGTAATCTAGACCAGGAGAGGGAGTACAAGTAGAAAAAAATGGTCCTGAAAAAATAATAGAAATTAAATAAAGAGAAGGGGATAAAGAAACAAATTAAGATGACGATAAAAAGGAGGATATTGAAACGAACAAATGGAAGATAGAGAATTACGTATAGGAAACGCAGGAGCTATAGATAAGAGAAGAGGACCAATAAGAAACAACTTTAAGGATAAGTTTAGAAAGAAAAATTGAGTAGGAAAAAAAAGAGCTTATAGGGGCAAAGAAGAGGATAAGAGAATAACCTGTTTAAGGTGGATTAAGTTGAATGAGAGAAGAAACTAGGATGGAGAGAAAGAGAAATATTGAAATAGAGGAGGAAAGGTTAGTAGAAAAACACCGTTTCCTTATCTTTAATTTAACATCTTGAGATTATATTTGTTTTACGGAATCACTGGTGGCATAAACTTTGCACAACGTTATGGTAGGATTAATTGGTGTTATACTTTGGCGGCAGCTATAAAGAAGGTTTATTCTTCACAAGAACATACAAGATTCGGTGCAAATAACTTTGAAGCTTGCGATTTTTATTCTACGCAATGCAAAATATACCATAGGACAATCAACCTACCAAATAAAAAATGTCATGCAACTAGTTTTACGAACCCCTTTAAAAAAACGTAGCAATTATCCTTTACTTCTGCCATTGGAAAATGCTGAGTTTGAATGTTAAGCTGAACATCGTGAAACCGTTGATTTTATCGAACACCATGTACAGGCGACAAAATCATAGAAATAAGATGCGGCTCATTTTTCTACAGGGTTGACATACAATATTTAAACCGAAAATATTCAATTTTTTCCAACGAATCAATTCTTTAATTCAGCAAGCTATATCTTATCGGCTTGGTCTACTTTTCTGTGAATTATTCAAGTATGTCCTCGAAAGCAGGATTCAAGGCAACGGCGTTATAGTGGCACTTCGACGCAATACTATGTATGCATGCCTGGGCTCACATAACGGCGTGATTTAACACGGTTTTTCAAAGTTCATTGATACATTTAATGTGAGGGCGTAGAAAGATGTTAAAGGAGTTACATACAGCATTTTTGCAAGAATTTCTTCGAATTCACAAACACAATATTAGTTATAAATGGGTTAATACCGCAAATCGATTAATCCCTTAAGTAAAAAAAATATTTTCTAAACCCGCAGCATTTTTTTAGGAATGATCGGCATCATCAGTTTATTTTGTGGTTTCTAACACAATAAAGTACAAAATTAAAACCTATATCTACCTTTCTGTCACTTTTTTTCCATCTAATCGATAAACAAATTCGTAATTACGCAACATATGGTACCTATGTAGCTGATAAGGGCAAGCGAAATCCATTTATAATGGATAATGTCCTCAAACTCGTTAAATATTCCGCTGAGAAGGGAAATAAAAAACTCAAACGAATGAGTAAATTTAAAAACCCGAAATTGTCACCTTTAAATAGTACTTTTATTTCGTTCTAAAATTATAGTTAAAGCATATGCTTATACTCTGTGTGTATGACGATGTAAAATGTCGCTGAAAACGTGGACTGGCGCTGCCGCTCGCCCAGGCAATTATGCCGCCATGGCAACCGTAACGAAAGCCACCAGAAGCTGACTGTTGATTAGGCCGAAGAGTTAAGTGACGCCAAAAGTGTTATTTGATGCAAAAAAATGACGGCAATCGAGGTAAACGAAAGTTTAAGACGGCAGCAAGCACAATCATGCAAGACAACACTAATGCCTGGTCAGATGTTTTGGTTAAACGCAAAGCGCCGCCTTTCTCCGTATTCATGGTCAGGAAACGATGATTATTAAAGACAGATGTTTTTGCAGCCAAATACATTTAAACATTCCGACCCAATTTTCCTTTAATCACACAAAACCAAAAATTAAACATTAGAATAATTAATGTACGATAGTTTTGACATCGAGCAGAGCGCTGACTTGCTCATTCGTTTCGAAGGGTCCCCAGTTTGTTAATTAAATTAATAAACAGTCATTTGAAATATTAGGATTTGGATGTTGAGATTCAACACGAAACTGAAAACTCATAGCCGAGGAGTTAAAGCTCAAATGAGACTAGGCTTTTGGGATTTTCTAGATTTATGAATCCGGCTTTCTCGTGGCAAAAATTAGGTTTTTATTTACAAACGATTAAATACATTTTCGATTTCCCATTGGTTCTATTACATTCGTTTCTTATTCAGCCCATCCACTTAATCTCGATTCGCAAATCGTCTTTAGCGACTCTTTATTGCAACGCCTTATTCTGTTATTATATGCAATAATAATCTATTTTGTCATGAAATCATTGAATTTCTGTAAGTTAGTACTGTAAAAATAGTATATTGTAGGCGAAAACACTCTTATTAAATCTAAATAGATGTTAAAATAAACTTTCAGACAAATTCCAGTCACTTTTTATAAAGGGTCGTTTTTTATAATGATTAATGGGGGTTTTTGTTTTAACGGACTCGAGCCGCGCTGAGGTGCACGGACTTCTAATACCGACGTGCAGCGAACGGTTAGTCTCTGCGTTGGCCATTTTTGCTCTAAACTAGATCGTCCATACAATGCCAGAAACGAGGACGTCGACGATGAGAGGTCCACAAGTATCTTCGCTCGGAGACATCGAGGAAGGTGGAGAACCCACGGCCGTGCCTACGAAGACGTCGACAACGAACGATCGACCCGTATCTTCGCACGAGGGCGTCGAAGAAGATGACGAAACAACAGCTGCGTATACGGAGAAGTCGACGACGAACCGTCGACCGGTATCTTCGAACGAGGACGCGGAAGAAGACGGTAAAACGGACACACAAGAGTTGAAGCGCGGGATGGAAGTTCAGATGGAGAAGATGCTCAGAGCAATGCAAGCTTTGACGCAGAACAACCAACGTTCTCCGAATATCCCCGTTAACGAACATGAGCAGACTCGTGATCCCTATGTGACTACCCCACGACCCCGTTCCCCAAGTACTGTTGCCCCTAGCCTCCACAATGTACCAAGCTACTCCCTCTCCCCCGGTGTAACCCCTACCCATGACAGTGGTGACAGCGTTAGCGGGAGAAATTCGATCCCGGTGGATAGGTTCTTACAGGCGGTACCGGCTATCACGGGGGTTAATGTGGGAGAAGAACTACCGCGCCTAGTAACCGAGGATAACATAAGGCGTTTCGGCGAAGCACAAATCCTAGCCGAGATTGCTACTAAAATGGAGTCTTCACTACTCCCTCAGTGGAACGGGGTCCTAGAGTTAAAAATGGGGTTAGAGCGTTCCGTAGGCGCGTTACTAGGTATTACAGAGGCCACCGAAGTTGGCAAATTCGAGGAATGCCTCAAAGTAAGACAAAGAGCACACGAACCACCGATCCCATTTGCGATCCGGGCGCAAGCCCACGTTCGCAAGATTATGAAACCGGGGGGCTATAGAGACTACATGACTCTATGTACAGTCGTGAACGGCCTACTCCCGGGGTTCCGCTCCCGCCTCCTCGACCCACCCACTGACCTTGCGGAACTTAAAATTACCCTCCAAACTATCCTAGAGAAGTTCCCTGAGGCGGCAAAGGGGCTACCACCTCTGCCTATGAAGGCCGCCGAGCTCCAGATTCCCCACCTCGCCGACCGAATGAGCCCCCGTTTTAGATCAGACGGGCCTCTTCCTGATCGGCCGTGGCGCGACCACACAACCGCGGATAGGCTATGTTACACCTGCAACCAGCGAGGCTACGTCAGCCGGAACTGCACGCTGAGGACCGGACCTAGACCGCGTAAGTCTCCGTTTCTACCTATATCGGTATATTCAGTAAGTCTTAGACCAGCAGACCCGATCGTTATTAGAATACGAATCAGAAACAAGGAGGTAAATGGACTCGTAGACTCGGGGTCCAGCCTCTTTCAATGCTCAACGGCAGTAGCTGCCCTGGCAAACGAACGACAGGCTCGTCGTATTAGTCTGCAAGGGTTTATCGGGCCCTCAAACAGGAGTTCCGAAGTAGCCACGATCAGTTTCGCGCACGAGGGCGGGCAGTACAAGTGGGACTTCGTGGTGGCACCCGGCATTAACGCCGACATAATCCTGGGTCTGGACTACCTCAGGAGGGAAGCTTCTACGTTGAACTTCAAGACCAAGAAGGTAACGTTTGACAAAGCAATTAGAGAACCTAGGAACCAAATAAACGCCGAGCCCATCGAGATTCCCGGAGCCCCTAAGGAGGTCCAGGACTTGGTAAACCAATACCGAGACACGTTCGCCCTCTCGACCGCGGAACTGGGCAGAGCACTCGAATTCCGGTGCGACATCCCCAAAACGGGGGCACCGTTTCGTCACACGTACCGATCGATATCGTTCGACCTCCACGACGAATTTAAGCGTCAGGTCAACGAAATGCTGCTCGCGGGGGTTATACAATCCAGCGTGAGCCCTTATGCGAGCCAAGTGATCTTCCAACGGAAGGGCGACGGTTCGTGGTGTCTCTGCGTCGACTTCCGGAAAATGAACAGCCAAACCGTGAAGGTTGCTACCCCGCTCCCCAAGCCTAGGGATATCTTGGCAAGGCTGGGAGGTTCAGCCGTCTTCACTACGTTGGACCTAGCTAGCGGGTACTGGCAAATCAGCGTTAATCCGAAAGATCGCCCGAAGACAGCCTTTGTGACCCCATGGGGGCTGTATGAGTTTGACGTAATGCCATTTGGACTTACGAATGCCCCGGCCATATTCCAAGGCGCTATGGACTCCCTGTTTTAAGGGCTAAAATTCGTATCGGCCTACATGTATGATATCATCGTGTTCTCGAGAACACGCGCAGAACACATAGAACACCTCACACAGATCTTCCAAATCCTGCGGGAGGCCGGGTTCCGAGTAAAACCCTCCAAATGCCAGTGGTTCCTGAGCTCGGTTAGATATGTAGGCCACCTCATATCGGCGGAGGGAATCCAGGCGATCCCCGAATCGGAGGCGCTCGTGCGGAAATACAGTCAGCCAACGAACGCAAAGGATATCAGAAGATTCCTAGGGTTCGTCACGTACTACTCCGAGTACATCAACAAACTATCCGAGATAGCCGAGCCACTAAACCGACTAGTGCGGAAGGGGGTCCCATTCGTGTGGGGTAAGGAGCAACAGGAAGCTTTCGAAAAGCTCAAACAAATCGTAAGCCAGGCTCCCATTATCGCTCTCCCAGACTTCGACAAGGAGTTCACGATCCGCGCAGACGCGTCAGATACGGCTCTGGGGGCCGTCCTCGAGCAGGAGAGGGATAGAGCACCGGTCGCTATCCGTTTCGCGTCACGAACACTCAACGCGGCGAGGCGCAACTATTCCGCGACTAAGCGCGAGTGCCTCGCGATCGTGTGGGCCATTAAAACGTTCGAGGACTACGTACACGGGACTACGTTCACGGTGGTGACGGACCACAACCCCTTAGTGCACCTCAACAAGTCAAAGGACGTTCACCACCGGATAGCTCGGTGGATGTTGGCACTCCAGCGCCACACCTACGTGTTGCGACATGAAGCGGGCACGAAGAACGTAGTTGCCGACGCGCTCTCCAGGATGCCAGACCCGGAGGAGAACAGGCCGCTTGCCCGGGCAGCAGAACCAGCCGAACCGGCACTGGACGAAGTCGCGGAAATCAACTTCGCCGGAGCGGAAGACGTAGAGACAGAGTCCACGGAACCGATGACTCAGTCCGAGGAAGTAAGGACTACCCTGGTGCCCGACGCGGTCATGACACCACTACAAAGGGAATCGGCTAAAGAACTCGGGGAACAGACGACCGTGGGAAAGCGAGGACGATACAACATCGAGAAGAGGGGAGACCTCTTCTACCGAAAATACACGCTCGGGGGCCGGGCGATGGAGCAAATCTATGTGCCCAAGACGATGAGAAAAGTCGTACTCGCCATCCTGCATGACCGAAACGGACATTACGATTCCGCAAGGACGCATGATGCCGTCCGTGAGCGTTTCTTCTGGCCCGGATTTCTCCTAGATACAAGGGATTACGTCAGAAAGTGCCCCAGGTGCCAAAAGACGAAAACGCGAAGCAATAACGTCCCCATCTGCCCAATGGAACCAAGAGAGCCCAACGAGTTCATCGAATTGGATATCACCGGACCCATCACGGACCCCGATGGTTCAAAATGGTACATAGTAACCATGCTGGACCTATTTACTAAATGGGTGGAAGCAAAAGCCACCATGGACACGTCCGGAGCCGAGCTGGCCAGATTCTGCAAGACGAATGGTTCTCTCGGTACGGAGCCCCGAAACAGCTGCACAACGATGAAGGAGCCAACGTGAACGCTCCACAAGTCCAAGAACTCTGTGACAGGTTTGGCGTCCACCACACAAGAACCACCCCATACCACCCGGAGGGAAACGGGGGTGTGGAAAGATTCCACTGCACTATCAAGGAGCGCATCCAGACGATCTGCGAGGGAGGCACGGAAGACTGGCGGCAGATACTGGCTGAGGGACTATGGGCCTATCGAACGACAAAACATAGTACGACCCGCCACAGCCCATTTGAGGTGCAAATGGCACGGCGGCCTTGGCTCGAAATTGACCGGCGAATCCAAAGGGCCGAAGAGAGATCGCTCGGGTACGACTTGCGTAGAGCGAGAGAGGTTCCGGAAGCCCGCCCCAAGGCGGAGCAGCATATCCGGAACCGAGCCCAGAAACTCCGCGAGTGGGGCGAAGGCCACCGGCGAGGGAAGGACCTACATCAAGGCCAGTGGGTCCTGGTCAAAAACCGGGCACGAAAAACAAAGCTCGAAGACCCGTGGATTGGCCCCTTCAAGGTGATCGGTACCCCGCGACTCGAAACCGTAGTTGTGGAACAGGAGTCTGGAAGACACCAAACGCTACACCGCAACGACGTAACGGTGTTCAACGGCCGACCGGAACAGGGAAAGCGAAAGACCACCAAACCCCTTCGATTCGCTGACTACGCGGAGATGTCGTCCTCTGGAGACGAGAGCGACGTCTAGCGCGAAGGAGGAGTGGGATAAATTGAGGGAGAGTTTGGGGTCCGAGACGCAAAAATAACACCATCTAATAAAAATAAAATCAGGAACAGTCAAACACAAATATTTTTTTATTGTATAACGTACACTCTCTACTGCAGGACCCGTGAACGCCGTCAAGGTCGAAGCCGTCGGAAACCTGCAACTCTACTCCAAGGAGGAGGACTTTCCAAGACAGAGTCTACGGGACCAACTGACAAGCCCCAGGAGGAAATGGACAAGCCCTGGGAGAACGTCGTCGAAAGTGAAAAGGGCACTACGGGGTTGCCCAACGTCAGGCCTGCTCGTCTCAAGAAGAAGTCCGTCAAGGCCGTACGATCAATTGTGCACGCCAAAAACGGACACTGCGTTTTCGTAAGAACGCACAAAACATCCCGTTATAGTATAGTAGCAAGTGGTTTTGCCAGGCACGTGGAAGATCCGGGTACAAGTCCGGGCTTCGACAACTCGCGCATTTACGGTCGCCTTTTGGGATATGTGACGAAAGCAATGGCGGCGGGGTTTAGTTGAGTGGCCAGGTAATGTCCTTGAAATATATAATAACACCATTACCTTAAATAATTAAGGAATCAAATAGAAAATTGTATTCCTTGTGTATACAAATAATCCATGTTTTCAACTGCAGGACAAGCGAACGAATTGTTTGAAGCCTGGGAGGCGAGAGTACCCTCTACGACGAATGTTCCGGAGAAGATTGATCGACGAACTAGAGGATGGAGGTATTGTCTGGGGGTGAAGTTGTGTGGAAGAAAAAACAATCTTATTTAATTGTAACTGACGTTTTTAATAAACTTTCTGACGAATTCTAGTCGTTTTTGTAATGGTAGTTTTTAATATCGATTATTGGGTTTTCGTATATTTACATTAAGAAAATGATGAAATCGGCGACATAGACTACTAAGAAGCTCCTGTCAGTAATGGCCGTGTCGACGAGAAAGTCGACGACCAAAGGTCGAACGGTAATTTCTTCGCGCGAGAATACAAAAGAGGACAGACCGAAGTCATTGGAGGAGCAAGTCTGCCAACTGACGTTAGTTGTAGAGAAGCTTATGGCTAAGGAATACAGCTCGAATGAGAACAACGAAGACTCTCCGAGTACCCCCGTGGTAGAGCCAGAAAAGACACTGAGTACCAAGGTAACCCTCCCGCGACACGGTTTCCCAAACTCCATTACGCCGGCTCCTGCCACGCATGTACTTCTCTCTCTCGATGCGTCTCCTCCCCTCTACAAAGACATCGCTATGGTTAGCTTAATCGCATAAAATGCAAGCAAACGTCATGTATACCGCCGGCATGGCTTGCATTTATAGTGTTATTTTGGACATGGAAGATTACATTCAATTCAACCATTCATGCATCTGCCATCTTTTTGTCAAACGTCCAATGACTATTTTTGTGTGCCGATCGATAGATATTTCAGCGTCTTACATTTAAATTTGGTTTCAAAGTCTGTTGCGTTCATACAGACGACGTGGCTTACATTAATAGGGTTATTTGGGCTCCGTGTTTACAGCCAATATTACCATCCTCATATCGCACGTTCAATGCCAACACAATGTATACCGATCAAAAGACATCGCTATAGCGAGCTTAATCGCATTAAATGCAAGCAAACGTCATGTTTAAAAGTTCACAAGTTAAGTAGGGAGAAACGATGGAATAATTTGTTTAAGCCCATCGAGATGGAATTGACACAGCATCGGTGAAATTAAACACGAACGCGTCAGGTTTTCATAAAAAGACGATTTAAGGGTCTACGCCAGACATCCCGTTGTTTGACTTAATAAGAGGATTTAAATTATTTTTATTCTTTTTTCGAACCGTCTATTTTATAAGCAAGACAACCTGGCGTCCGAATGTCGACTTTGAGTAAACAAATTACACGCGACTTTTAATTCGCAACTGCCAAAATTATCGATCGCTTCGTACCATGCAGGAGGCAAAACCAGTTTATCCGATTGAAATGCAAATAAGTCCGTCAATATGCAATTAAGATAATAAATAAGTAGAAATGCCACTTAAAATATATTCAGCCAGTCAGGTGAGAATATATTCCAAGGCATCCCGATCCCAATTGCTGTCGCGCCTGATAACCGAATATTATGAATCTATAGAAACAGAAGGTGATAATTGGATTTGATTAGATTAAAACGAAAAATTAAATTCTCGTTGTTCACCAAAAATACTAATATTTTATCTGTATATTATAAAGAATGCCATCATTGAAAGAAAAATGACACGGTTTGGCTGATGGGAAAATTTGTATCGCGGTTCGATAAAATTGGCTATACGTTAGATCAATACAGAAGGTTCATCCTCCGCAAAAGGAAGCACGATTTCCATTGTACCAATTTCAGGCAATTGAAAAAATAACTTTCACAGGAAGAATTTTGTTTCAATACGAGAAACATTTAATTAAGACTGGCCGTTTTCTTGAAGAAATAGGGCGTCGGCTATCTATTTACCGATGCGCTCTGCAAACCCATCTGGTTATAAAACTGTTACAATTGGAATGGACTTCCACGTCGATAATCGTTTATTTAAATTAGGCTCCGATTGTAAGATTGTCTTTGTTGATTGCAAAGCCATTAAAGTAGCCCGAAACCCTTTGAAACTTTGACTCCTTTATGGAATTTTAAAAACGTAAAGAAATACAAGCCGCACAAACATCTTTGGTTGAATACTTTAGTTTTTTTCTACATTGCGTTGAATTCGTTTTTGGTTCAATCACACCTAGTGATTGTGCCGTGATTGTGGCACCACGACGAAATGAAATGGACGCGTGTGTATGTGAATGGAGAAGGGTGTAATTAATGCGTCATTGCGTTCAATAGCTCATGATGTCTGGAAATTGCACAGCTATGCAAGCAACAGTCCCATAAGTGTAACTCAGTCTTCATATGATTTTAAAGGGGGATTTAGAAGAATTAATCGATAGGTGTTTAATTTCAATCTTTTTATTATATTAAAAGAGGAACCCGTTAAGACGTGGTATACCCCAAATACAAATATTTTGTATATTTAGCGTTGTAATGGTTTTGAAAATCTATGTTTGACAATACTGGTAACCTGCCCACTTTCCAAGCTATCCATCACCCCCCCTATCGTATCATCTCCATTTCTTAAACAATTGAGGCGAAAGATGCAATGGTTCTGCCGCCAAAGCCGGTATCAAGAAATAAAACAAATGTTAATCATGATCACAGCTGAGGTAAATGGCCTTGATCAAATTTTGGTAGATAAGCTGTTCAGATCATCGAAACCTTGCAACCTCTGGAAGTATATAAATAGATTCAACGGAACCCGTCGCTTATATCAACGAAGTGGTGCCCAAGACCGTGATGCTCTGAATGATGGCTTTATCTTCAAATCCGCTGACCATTCCGCGGTGTCTCTCGTTCGATCTCTTAATTCAAGCGCTTTTCTACCTGATCACGAATCCTCTATCTCCAAAATGTTAGCTGGCCTCAAGATCTCCAAAGGGACTGATCTGGACGGTGTCCCTTCCACGATTCTAAAAATCTGGAACCGCGATTGTCACATGGCTCGTAAATTATTCGCAAGGAGAATGCTCCTTTACTTCGGAATTGAGAGATATCGCTTTAACACCTACCGACAACTTATCTGTCTGGTTGAAAGTGATTGAGAAGCCCATCCTCACTTAATTGAAGGACACGCTTAAAACTCTCGATGAACCGTTTTAGTTTGCTTATTAATAATAAAAAAAAGCACTTTGGGCGCCGTGGCTACGTTGTCGCACACTTTCCACTCTTCACTTGATGCCGGAGCGAAAGCCGCAAAGGGAGTTTTCGTGGACTTAACCTCTTCTTTCAATGCTATCCGACGCACCCGCATCCTTTCTCAACCATGTGAAGATTGCGTTGAAGGATAGTTGATTAATTGGCACGTTAGATTAACACGTAAGAGTCGGAAATGAAGCCTCATCCTCATGTCAAAATAATTGCGGTCTACAACAAGGCACAGTGCTATCTTCATGCCTTTTTAACTATTACACGTCTTGTCTTCGGTCTCTTAACGACGAAACACAAATAAAATACGCGGATTACTTTACATTATGCCATGCTTTTAAGACAAATTGTGATTCTCAACAGCTTGGGCAGGATGTAACTGAGTTGCTCGAGTGGTCTGCGAAACATTGTCTTCTGTTGAATGCATCAAAATGCATCTTAATTACTTTTTCCCTGATAGCCATATGTTGACACTCTTTAAATCTCTTCACCCGATAATTTTGCCTCGAGCTCAAAATCGGAAATCTTCGGCGTTATTTATAACAGTCGGTTATCATGAAGTTATAACATGAATACCGTCTTCGTTAAATCTTATTGTATATGGTTACTCCGTTATTTTCACTTCCAGTCCCTTCTTTTTAAGTTTATCAAAGTGTTAATCTGTTCCACCAATGCGTAGGCTATACTGTTTAATACCCACAAAAACGGCGGCATATCACAATTCGGTAATCCCTGTTTGTCCCGAATTTTTGTTTCACTGGAGCAGGTAAAGCAGGAATTTAAAGACGATTTTCATATCTTGTACTTTTTATTCTGGCTTGTTGAATGCTGAAGGTTTTAGTCCTCGTGAGCACATTAAAGTTACTACAATTATTATTGTCTTCCACGAAAAATCTTCCGCAAATATTTTCTACGAATCGGTTCTTGAGGGCACTCAAGGTCGGCGTATTGCTTCTATTCGCAATTCTCTCGCGCTTGGTATATGAATTATCATAGAAGTGGTTTTTTTTCCAATTGGGTGTTTCACAAAGAGCATGATTCAAAGTGATGACGTTATTGTTAAGCTACTCTTAAACTTGGCTTTCAACGTGGTGCCGTTAACTAAAAGCAGGAATGGATGCGTGATTAAACGTGCTTGTTCGAATCTGATTCATGACTCTTGTGTGTGCGCGTAGAACAATGCCGAATGCTCGAGTGAACTCGTGTCGGTATAGAAAAAGAGGAGAAGGAAAAAATAGATTATTTAATTGAAAACATGATGTTAAAAGGATACAAAATTCGTGCTTTAAACTTACAGTATGTGAGATATTATTGGCCTATACTTTAGCAATTAAGATAGACTTCCGCGAGATGTAAAAGATCCCACCGCATTTTTCGAGTTTCAAGGTAATTGCGTGAAAAAATAAAAAGGGGGGACTTGGGATAGAAGAACCGAAGAAAAAGAAGAAGAAGAGAAATGGGAAGAGTTTCGTTAGGAGAAATAGAAGATGGATGTTTAAAATAACTGTGGGAAAGACGATTTTACGAGGAAGAAAAATGAAGTATGACGTCGAGGAATTGAATAAGCTTTAGAGATAGAAAATAAGTCTAAGAAAAAGAAACAGAACAAGTAGAAGATTGTAAAAAATCATTAAGAGGAACGTAAACGGTGACGATGAAAAGGAGGATATTGAAACGAACAAATGGAAGATAGAGGATTACGTATAGGAAACGCAGGAGCTATAGATAAGAGAAGAGGACCAATAAGAAACAACTTTAAGGATAAGTTTAGAAAGACAAATTGAGTAGGAAAAAAAAAGAGCTTATGGGGGCAAAGAAGAGGATAAGAGAATAACCTGTTTTAGGTGGATTAAGTTGAATGAGAGAAGAAACTAGGATGGAGAGAAAGAGAAATATTGAAATAGAGGAGGAAAGGTTAGTAGAAAAACACCGTTTCCTTATCTTTAATTTAACATCTTGAGATTATATTTGTTTTACGGAATCACTGGTGGCATAAACTTTGCACAACGTTATGGTAGGATTAATTGGTGTTATACTTTGGCGGCAGCTATAAAGAAGGTTTATTCTTCACAAGAACATACAAGATTCGGTGCAAAGAACTTTGAAGCTTGCGATTTTTATTCTACGCAATGCAAAATATACCATAGGACAATCAACCTACCAAATAAAAAATGTCATGCAACTAGTTTTACGAACCCCTTTAAAAAAACGTAGCAATTATCCTTTACTTCTGCCATTGGAAAATGCTGAGTTTGAATGTTAAGCTGAACATCGTGAAACCGTTGATTTTATCGAACACCATGTACAGGCGACAAAATCATAGAAATAAGATGCGGCTCATTTTTCTACAGGGTTGACATACAATATTTAAACCGAAAATATTCAATTTTTTCCAACGAATCAATTCTTTAATTCAGCAAGCTATATCTTATCGGCTTGGTCTACTTTTCTGTGAATTATTCAAGTATGTCCTCGAAAGCAGGATTCAAGGCAACGGCGTTATAGTGGCACTTCGACGCAATACTATGTATGCATGCCTGGGCTCACATAACGGCGTGATTTAACACGGTTTTTCAAAGTTCATTGATACATTTAATGTGAGGGCGTAGAAAGATGTTAAAGGAGTTACATACAGCATTTTTGCAAGAATTTCTTCGAATTCACAAACACAATATTAGTTATAAATGGGTTAATACCGCAAATCGATTAATCCCTTAAGTAAAAAAAATATTTTCTAAACCCGCAGCATTTTTTTAGGAATGATCGGCATCATCAGTTTATTTTGTGGTTTCTAACACAATAAAGTACAAAATTAAAACCTATATCTACCTTTCTGTCACTTTTTTTCCATCTAATCGATAAACAAATTCGTAATTACGCAACATATGGTACCTATGTAGCTGATTAGGGCAAGCGAAATCCATTTATAATGGATAATGTCCTCAAACTCGTTAAATATTCCGCTGAGAAGGGAAATAAAAAACTCAAACGAATGAGTAAATTTAAAAACCCGAAATTGTCACCTTTAAATAGTACTTTTATTTCGTTCTAAAATTATAGTTAAAGCATATGCTTATACTCTGTGTGTATGACGATGTAAAATGTCGCTGAAAACGTGGACTGGCGCTGCCGCTCGCCCAGGCAATTATGCCGCCATGGCAACCGTAACGAAAGCCACCAGAAGCTGACTGTTGATTAGGCCGAAGAGTTAAGTGACGCCAAAAGCGTTATTTGATGCAAAAAAATGACGGCAATCGAGGTAAACGAAAGTTTAAGACGGCAGCAAGCACAATCATGCAAGACAACACTAATGCCTGGTCAGATGTTTTGGTTAAACGCAAAGCGCCGCCTTTCTCCGTATTCATGGTCAGGAAACGATGATTATTAAAGACAGATGTTTTTGCAGCCAAATACATTTAAACATTCCGACCCAATTTTCCTTTAATCACACAAAACTAAAAATTAAACGTTAGAATAATTAATGTACGATAGTTTTGACATCGAGCAGAGCGCTGACTTGCTCATTCGTTTCGAAGGGTCCCCAGTTTGTTAATTAAATTAATAAACAGTCATTTGAAATATTAGGATTTGGATGTTGAGATTCAACACGAAACTGAAAACTCATAGCCGAGGAGTTAAAGCTCAAATGAGACCAGGCTTTTGGGATTTTCTAGATTTATGAATCCGGCTTTCTCGTGGCAGAAATTAGGTTTTTATTTACAAACGATTAAATACATTTTCGATTTCCCATTGGTTCTATTACATTCGTTTTTTATTCAGCCCATCCACTTAATCTCGATTCGCAAATCGTCTTTAGCGACTCTTTATTGCAACGCCTTATTCTGTTATTACATGCAATAATAATCTATTTTGTCATGAAATCATTGGATTTGTGTAAGTTAGTACTGTAAATATAGTATATGTGGCACACAGTTTCTGACATTTAAGATCTCTGGCGGCGCTGAAGATTTCTTTGAGTCGTCGTTTAATTAAATGAATTTTAATCCATAAAAGAACGTCATATCAATACGTCAGGCACTCTGAAAAAGGAACAAACAGAACTTCAATTTTCAAGTCGGATTTAATGAAGTTTTGTAACGCCCCATCCTTAAACAAACCTTTCGTTAAGGTAATCTCGGCTTGACTGATCTCTATTTTTATCATTTCTATACGTCTCATCATTGTGGCTGCCTGAACCGTGTATAGATGTTCTACGATTTCCGTTAATAAACCCCCAGCGAAGTTCTTATATTTCTTAGGTCAGAATTCCACAATTGAAAGAGCGTCACATTGGTGTTCGAAGTAACGAACCTTACGTCACACAAGACTAGGTCGACAATTTCCTCCCACACTTGGTATAACTTCTATGTTCTACTTCCTATGTACATCCAGCTCTGTGACCTCTTTCTTGGTGTAAACGAGCATCCGCTGACGCTTCCATGTCCATCCTAATTTCTAAACTGCTCTAACCGTAGCCCATCACCAAGACAGTCATCGAACTTTAAATCAGTGCTACACCTGAGAACGGGGTAATGTTACGCCGTGTTGTTTTACCAAAACATCGTTCGGGAGATGAAGGACACACAATGTCGACTGCGCGCTAATAGGACGTCATCTTGTTTCAACCACCATTAAACGGGTTGGTAATCTTCTAAGACGGCGAAGACTGCTATCTGGCTTATCTAAAGTAAGACCACACACTCTCTTATTTATTTATTTATTTGTGAAATTGTTCCACTCCGCCGTCAACGGTGGTTCGATTATGCTGGACTCGAAACCGTTCGCAGAGCTTCTGCATTTCTTGAGCATTCATGTTGGCCCTCTGGTCGCTGGGCAACTCCTTAGGCGACCCGTTGTCATCGAAGCACTTGTCCCGCTGTATCAGTTCCAGCTCGGCTTCGCTTTTATACACTTGGCTTTATCAGCTCTGGTTTATTATGAGGGCATATTCAATTCAATAGTTTCGAACAGACAGCATTAAAAATAACCATTTTTTTCTATTTTGGCATTCATGCACGCGCACTCTGCCCCAATAAGAATTGTAGCGCTTTTATTGAGGTCACAACGACGAAAACCTCTAGCATAAAACAAGACGTAATAATGAAAATGGTCTTATTTTTCCTGTTTAGCCTGCTTCGTTGTAGAGAATTATATTACCATGAAACGACGGGATGGGAAGAGGCACTTAAAATACGAGCATCGACTTGCGAACAACTATTAAACCGTCGTTTAACGATGATTTCATTAATGGAAAGAATAGTCAGGCCACTATAAAAACCTCCGATAACAATTCGAGACCGGTGAATCGGACCCTTCAAGGCTATCGATACCCAACGGCTCGAAACCGCCGTCGTCGAAATCTAAAACGGTATACATCAAACACTAAATCACAACGACTTTACGGTTTTTAACGGCCTGCCTGGATTAAAAAAACGGAAGACAACTAACCCTTACGACTAACGGATTTCGTGGCAAGGTAAAGATTGAGGTAGGAGGTGGTGTCGCGTACTTATAGATTGAGGATAATACAAATTAAAATTAATAAGCAACAAAATAGACAATTTTTTTTACAATCCTATATAATGGATGCTTTCCACTACAGGCCAAGTGAACGTGGTCGAGGTTGAAGACCGTTTCAACGAGATTGTTGACAACAGGATTTGGACGGACTCCTTTCTTGCGCGTTAATGTGAAGATAAAAAGAAGTCAATGATTGCGCAAATCCGCGAACTAACGAACTGAATGGCGATTATAATGGCTTAGCGTCAGAAAAGGACGCCGACCAAGGAAGAGTCACCGCTTATCTCTGCCTACCTTCCTCTCTCACATGCAGGTTTCTCCAATTCTACGATAAAAACATAAACAATTTACTCTTACAACGCAAATAGCAGTGAAGCCTAAATATCGCCTAAATGCATTGATTAGCAATGTCTAGAATGCATCGATAGATTTGAAACCAAAATAAAGGTGGCCACCTTAATTGTTGATTGCAAACGTTTACGTAAGATCTGCGCGGGCGCAACCCAGGAATAGAGGGACAGGCTGGCAGAAACCCTTAGAACATAATGAATATAATTAGTTCAACAGACACAAAGTGATGGCGAGGTTATATAGACTTGGGTTAAGAATGCAATGGGTCTTTATTACAGAAAAACAACGATACTGGTCCATGAGATTGGAAACGGAGGAAGCTGTTTAAGTCTCGCGACTGTAAATGAAGTAAGCTGTGTCCTTGTATGATCCAGTGTAAGGCATCCTGTATTGGAGGAGAGAGTGTGTGGTCTCACTTTAGATGAACCAAATAGCAGTCTTCGACGTCATAGAAAACGACCACCCGTTTAATGGTGATTGACTCAAAGGCATCATATCGGCGCCCAGTTGACATTGTGTTTCCTTCATATCCCGCTCGATGTCCTGGTAAAACATCGGGGCGTTACATGCAAATGAAGTAATAAACACGGATTTTCTGGAGAATTATGCACTTAATTATTAAAATAAAATTGCCGAGAGTGTAAAAATGAAAGAATAATTATTATCTTATGTATGTAAAATTCAAATTTTGCTTCCTATTTTGTTAATAATTAATTGCTACTAAATGTTATATGAATTAATGAACATCAACAATTCTTATTCAATTAGGGGTCTTGCCGACAAGTCAAGGCTTTTATCAACGTTACTGATTGATACATAAAAAGCTTTTCATTAACTATTCGTTTGATGGACGACTTCACACATTATATAAGTTATCCAGACGATAAATATCTTTGAGAAACACATCTTACATTACACGCTTGAATTAAGAAGTATCTTTAAATTATTTAAAACTTAATTGACGCAGTCGTGTTTATAATTTCATAACTATCACGTTGTATTGATGACGTATTTGTACTCACAAACGCATCGTAAGGTGCTTACATTCGTTCTTTTATGCAAAAGCAAATTTACGAAACATGTTTAAATCTTAAATCTGGTCCTATATGGCTTTTGAAGTTAAATACGTGACAGAAAAGGCGGAAACCCCGTGCACACATATATATGTATATAAAACTGATGCCTCTGTAAATGGCTTGCGCATCGGTATTGACAATAAGGGGGCGCATGTCGTCCCACTGTTTGCCGGGAGTATCTTCACGCGTGTGCTTAAGGGTATGATCCGATCAATTACTGCTACCAAACTCCGTTCCAGGTATTATCAAAAGTCTTTAATCAAGGATGCCCAACATGATTGCAGTAGGATGTAAGCGATTTGATGCGCTGTATCGCCGTCGTTGGATTGCAACATGAGCTTGTGTTTATTATGGGACTTGAAGCGCATTTTAGACACGACGACCTTATTGCACTGCGAGAAGCTTTTTGTTTTACGACAGTAATGCATCGCGGTCCTATTTTTATGTTTTTAAGAATGTGTGAGGTAGGCTGGTTCAAAAGGCCGGTGCGGACAGTCCAGTCTTCTGCTAACGATGTCTCGATCGGAGACTTGGTTGACTGCCTCCGTGCAATTCGTCCATCGCCTCGTCCGCAGCGTTCATTTTAGGGGTGTAAACGGCAATTATGGAAATAGTGAAGGGGCGTTCGCGAAAGTTGATAAGAGCCGTCTGTGAGTCTCCCGTCGCGATTACTGCAGTTTTTTTTCAAGAATGTTTCAAGACTGTAACTTGGTGTTTTCTGCAAAGAAAGCAGATGATTGGCCCCTAGGTGCAAAATATGTCAGACGAATGCAAGAAATAAAACCGAAAACATACTCACACTCGATTTTGAGTCTTAAATGCGAGGAGCCATTCATGAACTGATCGAAAGCCGCCTTTAACAACTCACAAACGTCCATGGACGTGCGAATAATAATAATATTCGCTTTATTAAGGTCACGAGGACCAAAACTTTCAGCATTAAAATGTACAATAAACAAAAATCTTACAGGACGTCACGATTATACGTAGAAAATGCACAATAAGCTAAGAAGAATAAAATAAGTGTGAATGCGGGAACCTGTGTCCCGTTGCCAATCAATTTGCCCTCATTTGCATCCGCCTAACTGTAGTTGAGGCGGAAGGGTTTTTCCGGTTTCGAATTCTCCGCTTTTACGAAACGACCTTCCCCGACTTCATCACACTGTTCGCGAAGGAACTTCTATGGGGACACATTTCGCCAGACGAGCGTTGTGGCGTGCGCTTGTAATCTAGCAACCTGGAGGCCGGCTGGCGGAAACTGTCTCGCGCGCGTTATGGACAAGGCCTTCTATGGCCGCCATTACCTCGTTGTTATTTCCTCCATTTCTGTTAAACATTAAATAGTGAAACTTCTGGTCTTTGTGACCTTAATAAAGCGTAAAAATTATTTATTATTTATTTATTTATTAGACGTCGTGGTGGTTTGTAACTCCCGCAATCTGAAGATACATCTGTCGCTTTGCAGGGGTCATTCAAAATGAAGCGATTCACAATCGACCCGAATACACTAACCTGAGAGCCATTGATTTTTTTTAAAAAAAGACAGTCGTCTTGTGGTTGGTCCTCTTCAAAGCAAACAAAATAAGAAACAACATAACACACACGCGATAAAATAAACATGAACAACCTTTTCAATACGACTATAATGTGGGTTTTTTTTATAATAAAACGACTGCACGGGTCAATCATTGGACCACAGATAGAAGTAGGGAACGAATACTACGAAATTAATGTTTTCTCTGTAATGTTTGCTGGCTGTTTGTTTGAAATGTATTCATAATGATTTGTCATTGCAGGTCTTCCCGCCTTCCACAGTTCGTCTGCGGTTGAAGACAATCAAGCTTTGCCGGGGAGTGCGGTGGTGCTGAAAGGCAATTGGACGTCGAAACTGAGTCGACACTTTGCAGCATGACGCAAGCAATAGTTCCGGTTTTATAGTTCGTGGTTGGCCGACAAACACCCGGAAAGGGACAAGGGGAATGCTGATGTTGGAATAATTCGAAGAAATCGCTGAGACATTTTTAACGCAGCTTGAATAACCCAGAGAAATTGCTGTTGTAGAGATAACAGGAAATTCGTCAACCTTCTCTTCCTATTACGACTATGGAACAAAAATGCAACGGCCTAGTGTTGCAAACGGGTTGACAGCCTTCTTTATTGTTATAACGCTGGTCACGCTAATCTGCTGTCAAAATTCGCCATATACATCAACTTGTAGCCTTGGAATGTAGTTGTAAGGGTTTACAACCGTCGATTGTATTGGGCAGATTGCAGCGAGGTACACGCAAACCTCGTCTACTACTGCCGTCGAACTGGGCTGTACTGCAGTCGGACGTTTTCTCACAAACTTAACCGTAAGTAGTTTAATGTCATGCAAAACTCACTTTTTCAAGGAACCCCCAGAGGAGGTGGCATGGTCTTTCAGCCACCGCACCCGCTGCTGCTACCGCCAGTCTTCTCGGTCTTGATAGTCGAAATAGAGGAGAAGGCGGTCGTGTCGCTCCGAGGTGTCGCTTTGAGACACGCTCTATTCATTTCTAACTCGAGGTGGCTGTCTTCTCTCGTTTCTGTCTGCCTTGGAGGTCGCGGCTGCTGCTCCCGCGGGTTGGTAGTAGCGACAGGAGGGCTTGTGAATATGATGGGAAGTCGAGGGGGATCTTAAATTTATGATAAATTGATCTTCAACTAATACATTTTGCGGCTCGAGGTCCCCCAATATATCTAAAAAAACCGCGTACCAGGCTTGGGGTGCTATATACCTGCTTACAGAAACCCCAAAACTTACGTCTTCACACCGCCAAAGTGTGCCGAGGGTGCAGCGATAACTGAGAGCTCTTGGTCTGTGAGGTCACGGTGATTAACGGCCGCTAGAATTACCTTCGAGGCGTCATAGGCCACGAATGGTTTGCCTAAATAAGGCATTCCTGTCACGGGCAGCATGGAAATGCGACGACCCCTCTAGGGGAAACATCCACGGGCGTTCGTTTGCGTGCTGGGTCGGACATTGCACGCGTGGTCGTCGTATATTCGCTGTCGGTCAGGGGAGGCTCGTCGTCATTGCCCGACGATGATTGGTCGCCATGGACGTCTAAGCGAAAGACAGACCAAGTACACATTAATTGGATTCCATGGCTATTTCTCACCCTCTTTAGCCTGCGTCTCAGAAACCAGAAACCGGTTTGGGGTCGGTCGGTCGCATCGTTAGGCAGATGGTTGTTTGTCGTCATATTTAATAGCATTTATTTATTTTGCGAATTTCTCTTGTTTCAATTCGACCGACCAAAAGCATTAATATTTAATAAAAATCGTCAAATGTAGCCAATGCCTTTCCCTTCGATTAACTATTCACCTTCGTGGCAGCGTTATTAGTAGGAGATCCTGCAACCGTCAGTTATGCCTTTTTGTGTTACCGTAAAATCCATAAATGAAAACAAGTCCAACAAACGCCGATATCCGAAAGTAAGCAAAACGATCGCTTGTCAATGAATGTGGTTGAACAATATATTGAACAAAATAAATCATGCGAGGTAATTTGGGGTTTCTATGTCGATGTCAACGACGACGGAGCCAAAAATGTTCGTGGAAGAATCCTTAAAACCGGCCATGCGGCGCCACGTGAACCGTGGGAAATCAACCTGCAAAAAAGCACAAAAAGAACAGTTTAGGGAGAATCTTTGTGTACCTATTGATATATTTTTAGCAGCAACGTATTAAGCAACAACAATGCAACATAAAAGTGCGCGAAAGGCGAATGAAATATGAAAGAATCGTCGTAGGCATTTGGTCCGGTTGTTTTTGCGACGAATTCCTGTAATTGTAATTTTCCTTAGTGAAGGCCTTCTTTAAAGTGAATAAGAAGAAAGTGAGTCTCGCAAATGATAAACACTATAATAATTTCGATCACGACATCGACATACCAAAAGCGAGAAGACTATTCTGGTGGACTGCGATTCGAACAACGTACTTTTGGGAAGTCCCACTTGTTGAGTTGAGGTCAGTCCACTGGCTGGGGTCGCCGAATTCCCGCAGTAAAGCAAACATCTCTACAGAGTCGCAGAACAGACCTGCCACAACGAGAATGCGCCCAGAGAAAAGAGCGATTCCGTGGTCGAAGCGCTTGGTATACAATGTGTCGCGATTGTGTTCCATCGCAGCTGTATTCATGACAGAGGCTTGACACTCGTCTAAAAATGTTGCTCTTCTTAAGCTCTATAGATTGGTATAAAATGTGTCGCGATTGCACGTTTGATTAGAAAATTGCAGATTTAGGACAGGTAAAAGTGACTGTTATCTACCATGTCCAAAATAACACGATTACTATAAACCATGACGGCGGATTTGTAGTGACCTTAATTAAGCGAATACCATTATTATTGCAGGTGCCGAAATCAATTAAAATTTCCCATCTCGAGGGCTCGGTGAGTTCGTGTGCTCTTTTGGGGTCCATTGGATTAAGTGAAGACGTGGCTTTATTAGTAGCGTATAGAAGGTGTGTGAGTGCGACCTAACCGGGTAAATAAATAAGGGTAGTTGCCGGGCTGTTGGTAAATGTGCGGGAGACTGTATTGGGTTCTGCAAAGATGGGAAGGTGTTTGGATGTGACTAACAGGGTCTGGAAACAGTTTTTGTCAAATTCAATTAATGGACCGTCGATTTTGAGGCAACGTCACATCGCCTCGACATTTTCAGGAAATGCGATCCATGTATCAACGCCGCGAATAGAACTTCTTCCCGGTTTCCTTGTCAAGAAAAATATATAATGGTAAACGTTTGATCAAGGTCTTAACAGTTTTTAGTTCCTGCTTAACCTGTTCGGGTGAAACTACAAATAATGAATAAACGAATTGCCATATGCAGCTGTTCGTGGCGGTATTGACTAAATAGAATTGCATTGAGACAAACTTGAATAGAGCGGAAGGGAGGGGTAATTTAATATACGACCACCTATAAATGTGCAACTGTTGAAGTGGCGTTGAATTATGGTATCTTTGATGGAGAACATAGGTGGGGCTCTCTAGACGACGAGGTTATTTGTGAAAGCCTACGAAGGATAAACAAGCCCGAAGCCCGCTCCAGTACCTCAGTGACTGCCTTTCCGAGCTGTTGAGAATCACCATTCGTCTTGCAGCCATGGCATACAGTAAAGTCATCAGCGCATTTTATTAGTGTCACGTCGTTAAGAGACCGATGGCTAGACGTGCAATAGTTAAAAATAAATGGAGATAACACTGCGTCTTGTAGTACACCGCAATTATTGGGCAAGGAAAGTGAGGCTTCATTTCCGACTCTTATGTGTTGGCGTCGGATAGAGAAATAATTTTGAAGCCATTTAATCAAACATCTTTAACACCATCTTGACATAGTTGAGTTCAATCTATTTAGATGTTCTGAACAGCTCATCTACAAAAATATGATTAAGCCGATTTATAAATTGATTTTAATTGGTTTAACGTCACGATACCTTCCCTTCCGTTTCTGGTTTCGCCTTAATTGTTTGAGAAATGAAGATAATACGACACGGGGGTGAGGGATAGTTTTCCGTAATTCGGCAGCGCGTATCGTACAGAAACCGGAGATAGCTAGTAATATGGTCTATTTCCTTATCGAAGTTGGAATCCGCAAAAACGTTTATGTCGGTTGTGGCAACGGCATCTCTTAAATAGCACTGGTTCTGGAGGCAGTAGGGACGGATGCGATATTTTTTTAGGTTTCGGACAACGTACATGGTTTTTCTTATCCCTGCCATAAGTTTTCATAGACTGCGTTGGAAGGAGTCACAATGATGAACAAAAACTATTTCAGCGAAGGTAAGGATAGCCGCATCGACGCAACTCGACGCGCTGGCTCCCGTGTGCAAAGAGGTGCTCCAAACCAAGACTTCGGATTCACCGGAGGTTTTCGAGACGGGTGTAAGACCCTGGCGCGATATTAAAGAAAAGAAACATTGACTAGACTGTGTGCGCGCAGCGTACAGCCTGGTGATATCAAAGTAACAAGAAGAAAGTAAAGATGTGATAGTTTACATTATTTAAGTGTTAACATATTCTGATTTTGTAAGTAAACCGACTTATAAATTCGAAAACGACTTCATTTGTTTGTCCCAGTTTGGCAGGTCATATTATAAAATATATACTCTTATTAAATTCTTACTCAGGGGTATCAATTAACGCAGCCCGCACCCATTAACCTGTTACATTGGTGTGGTTTAATCCTTAAATCAGGCATTAGATGGTTTGATTTCGTATTCGTATGGTTTTACCAGCGTGACTTTAAATTGTCTCACACCACACACCGGAATTTATAACACTCATGAAACGTTTCCACAGCTATTTCTCATTTCCATATTGGTTTAAAAAAAATTATTTTTATCTATCTCTCTTGGTAATCGAGAAAATAAATATAGTCGAATAGAGTGGCCTCTATGAAATGATCGGTTTTAGATATATGCAGTCGTCGACACATCTGAAGGCGCAGCTAATGAGGTCGTGTCCAATCAAAAAATGAAACGATGGCAGAAGACGAATAGTCGGGATTCGTAACGTTGTTTATTATTCCAATGACCTGCATGCGCCTGTCGTGGATAGAATGCTTTAAGGGTCTGTGTACAGAACTCTGTTGCTGGTCCGGGAAGATCGTTATTTTATGCGCGTTCGGCGTAGATATCGCATTGGTGAAAATGGTTGTAGTTCATGTCGCATGAGTAAATAGGATGGGTGGCTCTGTAGTGACCTTAAACGCCCTTTTTCGTTTTAACGGACACGAACCGAATTCGACCCACGAACGCATCATCGCCGACTTAACGTCACGGCTTTGTATTATTGAATCAAGAAAACTATCTTGACTATACTTTGGTTTGCGTTCTCTTATATTACCTCTGTAAGACGCGTTTTTCTTAAAAGGATTAAGTGGGTTAAGTTATCGTCGAACTGCGAATCACGACATAGGCGAGCATAATTGCTTTCGGATTATCTTCTGATGAGCGCCCCCATTGAGCAATCTCCCGACGTATTTGCTGTCTCTATTAAAATTCCACCTTCGTGGAAGAGCGATATAGAGGCATGGCTTTCGGTCGTGGAATCCCAGTTTGTGGCGAAATTAATTGTCGCCGAGAAAGCCAAGTTTCATCACGTCTTGGCGTCACTGACGGAGGATCTAGTTGCCCGTTTACGCCACATTATCGTTGCACCACCGGTAGAGAGCCCATACACTGTGCTTTAGACAGCTCTTATTCGGCAGTCTGCAACAAGAAGGACACAGCGCTACAACGCTCTGTTTAATGAAGACCGTCGCAACTGCTGCAGCGTCTGGAAGCCTTATCGGTGAACCAAGACGTCAGCGAATGTATTATTCGGAATCTTTTCACCCAAAGGTTGCCCCTTGTCGTCAGAGCTTCTTTGGCTACCCTCCCACTTACGCTGCCGCTGGTCAAGTTAGGCGAGTACGCCGACCGCATTTTCGCCGCTCACCCTGGTCATCCATCAGTCACCGATGTGACAAAACCCTCAGAGACTCTCACAAACGACGAGGTTATGGAGTTGCGTGACTTGAGGCACCAAATGCGTAACTTGCTGGAGAACAAGGATTACTCGCAGCGTAAACGGAGGCCACCGATGGCCGTAAACACGAGCAAGCAAGACGACACGCTCTGGTGGTATCATCAGTTTTTCGGGCCCAAAGCAAGAAGCTGCCGTTCTCCATTTACTTAGTCGGGAAACGAAGAGGCCAGGCAGTGAGTGCGGCTTTCACTCCGCCTGGCAAGTATACACCCAGCCGCATTCTGTTTGTGAAAGAACGTCGAACGCGGTCGCACTTTTATGGTGAACTCCGGCGCTGACGTGAGCGTAATTCCCCCTCTATGTCTGACCGTTTACAGCTTGAAACTGATTTCGTCCTCCAGGCTGCCAATCGAAGTAACATCAAAACTTATGGTCAGCGTGCGCTTTGTCTCGACCTCGAGCTGGGGCGCAGTTTCTTGTTCACATTCATCGTGGCTGATGTCCCTTATGCGATCTTAGGTGAAAACTTCCTTTTCACGTTTGACCTATCTGTCAGCGTCCGACGAAAGAAACTCGTTAAGGAATCGACGGCAGCGGTAGTTTCTGGATACACAGCAATGACCTCGATCCGTCACCTCACCCACATTCCTGTCCCTTATCCCAACAAGGCCCTGCTCGATCAATTTTCCGATCTCCAAAACTTGAAACGAACACGACAGAAGCCACCCTACGACATAGTCCACCATATAAAGACCACCGGCCCTGCCACATTTCAGCGTTATCGCCGTCTCGACCCAGCAGAGAGACACATAGCACAAAAGGAATTCGAACGAATGATGGAGGTTCGAATCGCACGCCCGTCCGGTACCAAGTGGTCATCCCTGCTCCACGTGGTTAAGAAGACCACGTCCGGGTATTGGCGTCCTTGTGGTGACTATCGAACCCTGAACGCAGTCACAGTTCCTGACCGCTATCCTCTGCCGCACATTTACGACTGTGTCTCGATCCTACATGGAAAGGAGATTTTCTCCACAATAGATCTAGTCCGTGCGTACAACCAGATACCGATCGCCTCTGAGGACCTCCCGAAAACGGCAATCACCACTCCCTTTGGATCATTTGAATTCTTACGGATGCCGTTGAGGCTCAGAAACGCTTCCCAAACCTTTCAACGCTTCATCGACTCAATTCTTCCTGGTTTCGACTTCTGTTGTGCTTATATCGATGACATTCTAATCGCTAGCAAAGACGAAGAAGAGCACCTGCAACATTTGGAAGTGGTCGTTTGGCGCCTGGATTAACACGGGCTCGTGGTGAATCCCGAGAAATGCCATTTTGGCCGAACCGAAGTAAGTTTCCTGGGTCACTTGGTAAATGATCTGGGGGTTCGACCACTGGACGCGAAAGTAACAGCGGTTGCTGACTACCCGGAGCCCAGCACAAAGCGTTAGCTTCAACAATTCCTCGGGATGCTTACTTTTTACCGACGTTTCATCACCGATTTTGCCGAGATTGCCTCGCTGTTGACCCCTCTGACCTCCAGCGGAAACGGTCAGGTTAAACTGTCACCAGAACAAAGTTCAGCTTTCCAGAAGCTAAAGGCTATTTTCGCTGCCGCGACCTTATTGGTTCATCCGCGCTCTGATGCCCAACTATCTTTGATTGTGGATGCTTCGAACACTGCAGTCGGCGCTGTACTAAACTATGGGGACAAGCATCGGCGACAACCACTAGCGTTTTTGTCGAAGTCTTAATCACCAACGGAACGCCGATGAGGCACCTTCGGTCGTTAATTATTGGCGGCTTACCTAAGTGTTTAGACTTTTTGCCACTTTGCGGAAGGTGGCCGCATTCTAATTTCCACGGACCATTTCCTCTCGCAGTTCGACCTGGAATTCCGTCATATCCGCGGCTCAGATAATAAGGTTGCCGACGCTTTTCGCGCATCGAGTTGAACAGTCTGCAGCTCGCTAATGGTATCGACTACGAGGAGATGTCTGACGCCCAGCAACACGAAGGTATTCGAATTCGGCCCGACGACACAGCCCTTATAAGCCTAAATCTCCCGCTGTCTCCGCGTTCTTTGCTCTGCGACAACACCAAAGCTTCCCCTCGCCCGCTAGTTCCGCAATGCATGCGGCGCCAAGTTTTCGAAATGGTTCATGGTCTCTTGCACCCTGGTATTCGCGCAACAACCCGACTAGTGCCTGAAAGGTTTTCGTGGAAGGGATTGCAAAGGGACGTCCGCCTGTGGACACGGGCATGCTTTCGGTGTCACCAAAAAAAGTAAATTGTCACACCAAGGAACCGATCGGAACGTTCAACGCACCTGACGCTCGGTTTAGCCACGTTCATGTGGATTAAGTCGGCCCGTTGCCTTCGTCCAGGGGTTTCCACTACTTGCTGACTTGTGTAGATGGCTTAACCTGCTGGTGCGAAGTTATACCGCTAGCGGACATCGGCGCAGAAACGGTCGTTCTCGCTTTCCTGCATAACTGGCGCGCTTTGGATCCCCGCGTCGTTTGACAACCGACCGAGGAGCACAATTCGAATCAACGCTTTTCCAAAAGATTTGCCAATTTCTTGGATGCGAGCGAATCCGCACAACTTCTTAGCATCCCGCGGCCAATGGGATGGTTGAGCGCCTCCATCGAACACTGAAGTTTTTCCTCATGGCTCAGGATGACCGAGAACATTGGGTAGACAATTTGCCTCTCGTCCTGCTTGGCATTCGTGCGAATTTTAAACCCGACGTCGACTCCTGTCCGGCGTTATTGGTCTACGGTGCAACTCTCCGCTTACCGGGTGAGTTTGTTGACCCAAGAGCAACCGAGCCGTCCCTGTTTGTTTCCGGTGTTCTTCAGAAGCTACGCAGTTTTGCTTGGAGCGTTCGGCTTAAAGAAACCAAACCGCTCGGATAAAACGTCTAAAATATCCATGAATAGACGCCATGAAACGGTTTTAATTGATCGAATCAAGAGTGCCTTCGTCGAGGAACCCTTTTTCAATACTGTTCCAATTCGCAATCCGCCCAAACTGACTGGCCAACCGAACGACGCGATTCCCCCAGGAAACTTTATTGTGTCATCTTCTGTTGCCCCTATCCGAACCAGTTCGGAGCCGCCTGACGCACTGAAGACCTCCCGTACACAAAACGGTCGTGTCAGCCGAACACCCCTTCATCTAACAAACTTTGCCCGTTAATTTACCGTCTGTTAACCTGCAACCCCACAAGAAATCCTTATTCTATCTCTTCCCCTGACGACGAAGAGTCTAAGGGGGGAGCCATGTAGTTACTTTAAAGACCTCTTTTTGTTTTAACGGACACGAACCGAATTCGACCCACGAACGCATCATCGCCGACTTAACGTCACTGCTTTGTATTATTAAATCAAGGAAACCATCTTGACCATACTTTGGTTTGCGTTCTCTTATATAACCTCTTTTAGACGCGTATTTCTTAAAAGGGTTAAGTGGGTTAAGTTATCGTCGAACTGCGAATCACGACAGTTTCATGGTTTTGACTTGCATTGCATGCGAAATAAGTAAGCTTTACGATCTCTTTCTATCGGTCACCATAAAGAAAGGGATTGTAGGTTCGATATTTAGATGTTTATGTTTGAAAGTTAAATTGTTTGTAAACTACGAGTCTGATTATACCCTTTAAATGTGAACAACGTCGGCTGTTACAACTTCAAACATTTCCCCCTGGCTCTGTTTACAATGTCTAAACATTGTTAACCTTTATCAAAACTAATGTAAAAAATCAGACATGATGACAAGCAGAAAATATTTATTGATAGATATGTCCTCTGGTAATTCGATTGTAAACAGCTCAGTCTCAATCTATTACGTCTTAAATAGTGCTTGAATTTAACTAAAAATGTTAATTTCTACTCTATTTTGTAACAATTTTGTAATTATCGCCTTTATTAGTCCGAATACCGACTCTAAGCGTTGGCCAAACTTCATATATTTCGCTTCGGGTTCTTGTAAGAGTGAGATCAATGAAGCAAAATAACAGCCACTAGTTAAAACAATACAACGGTCGGACTCTTATTAACAACCTCTTGACCAAGAACTTTACTTGTGGTTTGTAACCCGACTGCTAGAGTTTATTTACCTGCTGTTTACCGACCAGATCATCAATTATCCCAATTTACCTGGAGGTTCATTTACCACTGCTGACATCCTTTAATGACGTTTCTCTCTAATGAAAATCTTCTATTAATAAAAAGACAATACTTTTCGGATGATAAGTTTCACCCGTTCAGTTCAAGTTGAAATACAAAGAAACTTTATTTAATATTTATTATGGTGAAAGTGTTTGTCCTTGCTACTTTAATTCACTGCTTAGCGTTATTATAAAAATCCACCACCCTTTTTTTCCGGCGTGTCTATCGTAGATTGAGATTCAATTAGAAAACTGGAAATTTCGCGAATGTCTTGTCACAAAAATTTACGTCCTAGCATCTTTTATAGAATTCGACCATGTAAGTTCATTAATCGATGGTGTTATTTGAAGATGCTTGTAACTCGTAACGGATTCAAATGCCGTAACATAAATAATGTATTAAATTGAAGATGGAGTTGCGATATATATATATTTATATGTATGGGGTTTCAAGGTGATTACGGATCTGTAGAAATCGCAGGTTCATATGCACCCGTCCGTCCACGTCCGTAGACTCTGGGGTCCCCCCCCCTCCATGGAGATGACGCCAGGAGGGGGGAGAGGAGGAGGAGGAGGATTAGGCTACCGCCGCCGCTTCTGCTGCTGCACTCCATCTTGACGCGCAACCTCGTCATCCGTCAAGACGCGCTGCGAGATGGATAGTTTCGTTACTCCAAAGACAGAACGAACACGAGATCGACAACGAACATCTGACCTTCACCTTGTACTCTCGGCTTCCTCGATGTTTGAGGCACAGCAAATGTGGAGACCACAGTATTGAATTTTTAAATGAAACCTTTTCATCTAAGTCATGCTGACCTGCAAAATCTATGTTGTTGAAAAGTTGTGTCCAACGACGCTGAAATGCGACAGCGCGCCGCCGATAAGTTTTTCCGACGCCGTTCCCACCGAAGCAGAAAATCCCGTCGAAGGGTTCCGAAGAGACATTACATTAACATTATTTATTTATTGAAGAGATAACCTGCTTTGTGAACACTACTGCTTAAAGGACTAACCGTTTTTCTATTGTATGCATTATAATCCGCCATAAGTCCTTAAAATTAAATTCATTCGGTAAGAGGGGGTTTCTGTGCATCTCAATTTTGCCAGGTAGTAATGTGAACACACGAGATGCCGATAAACACATTTTGGTTGGACCCTGACAACGGAAAAGGCGGTCACACTCGACGACAACGCTGGCAAGTCATCCTTGTTTGTCACATTTGGTAAACGACCCGCGAATTCGACTATTTCGTCGTCTTATTGTGACGCACTTTAGAGAGCACAACTTCCATGGCTTCGTAGACGTTTTCCAACTGGACGCGCATTTGCTGGATGTTGTTGATAAGTGTACAGGCAATGCGCATGTCCGCCCTTGAGTCGGAGACGTCGGCCTGGACACTGTCCGAGAAGAAGCCAAAAGAAACTTCTTGACTGTCTAGATCAGAGTTTCTCAAAGTGTGGGTGGCGACACAGCAGTGTGTCGCAAGATTTGTCAAAAATATTCAAAAATGCTGGGGTTTTTGAACTCCGACATTTCTTTTCAAACATATCATCCAGCGCACAAAGAAAAACCAAGAGAATATTTTGAGAAGCTTGCAACTTAAAAGAATCAAAAAATTTAAGTCAGTTTTGAATCAAGCTATTAAACTAGTGAACGTCATCGAGTCTAGACCGCTTAATTCAAGAATTTTCGCACAACTGTGTGATGCAATGGATTCCGAATTCAAATCGCTGTTTTACTACACGTCTCGTTTATCTCAAAGTAGAAGTAATTTCATTCTTGGAAGTCGAAGAAACAAATTTTGGATTCGATCTTCGTGACAAGATTAGGTGGCTCAAAGTTCAGTTTCTCTCTGATCTGTTCGACAAACTGAATTCTCTCAACTTGAGTCTCCAAGGACCATCAGAAAACATTATCTCATCGACATGCAAACTGAAATTGTTTGATGAAAAACTGACGCTATGGAAAAGCAAAGTTTCGAAAGGTATTTTTGAATGGTTCCCTTCCGTAAACGAATCTAGTTAAAGAGCAAAGTCGCTGATGACATCATGTCCACACTGCAAGTCTTCAATTAGCAATTCACCATTATTTTCATCTTTTTCTGGGTGATCAACTCGTTGTGAAGCAACCAGACATCAAATCTAGACTCTAGATAGTGAACAAGAAGGCCGGTCTGTCTTTTTGGTTATTTGAAAGCGACTTATAATTTTGAAGGCACAAAATATCTAAGAATCGAATTTTTTTACAACCTGTTCCGCAAACAAAAGCAATAAATTGCACAATTGCGCATACTGATATTGATTATCGTACAAGGTTTAACGGCAAATGATTGATTATAGGCGTGAGTTCTGACCCTAGAATAATCAGAAATGCTGTAGAATACTTAAATCAAATAAAGGCCGGTTTACTCTGGAATGTTCTTAAAAATAAATTTCGAGGATAGGTAAGGACTGATAGCCAATCAAATATGATTTTCTCTAGAATGTGAAATAGCTCCTATTTGCCTTCACGTCGTTGTCGGCACACTCCAGTTCGAAACACTGATTCCGTTGCGTAAACACGTCAACAACCGAATTCAAGAACAGCGCGTACTCACTGGATAGATGAAAATTATCCAACATGTCGCTTTCGTAGGCGTTTCGAATGTAGTTATCGGAAACCCCGTTATTATCTCCAGGCCACAGCATCACAAGAGGTTTAAACCACCTGGAAATATTCCGAACCTTGTGTTTAAAATTAATTCGAAAGTCTGTAGATCGGATACCCTTCAGATCTGGGCTGACATATATTTGAAATAAAATTCAAAATTATATTAACAGTTTGTTTGTTTGATCAAATCATAAAGGCAACTTCCAGGGATAGACTAATAAAGTTCTTCCTTCTTCACCGGTTTCACTAATGTGTTGAATAACCAATTTATTCTGGATAATTTAGATCATTTAGTTTAACCAGACAACGAGAGACAACTTCTTTTTTAAAATAAAACTTAAACTACTTAGAAATATTCATGCTGTTTAGATAATAATAGCCATTGACATTGTGCGACCTATTTGCATAAAGAAGGGTTTGATACTTTTTTGCGATTAAAGGGAAAAGGCACCTGATATTAAGTCGTTTATGTTCTCCATATAAAGGATCTGTTCGGGGTCATAGAATTGATTCAAAATTGCCAAATAATATTATCATAGAAATTATTCAATAGATTAAGGAGTGTAAAAGAACGAAAACAAAGGCTGTCAGTACCTGCAAAGGACCAATATCGTGATTTGTTACAATTTAAAAATATAGATTTCGATCGGTCAAGATTCTTCACACACGTTGTCGAACCGGAAAATTGTGTCTTAATCTGAAGAATATATGACCAAACGCTGAAAGTTTTGAGATATGATATCTCAACTGTTTGGTAATTTCAATTATAAAGTCGCATCCATTTATTTTCACCTGGTCTGCTGAGCAACACCCCGATCAAGATGCTTCCCAGACCCCACCCTTCGAAGGAAGAACAATACCCACAACAACATTCGCCCCGCCCAATATTTACCCCACAGGCTACACTCGTCAACCTTATAAAATTCCCCTTAGCCCCGTAAAACCCACCCAGTTCCTGCAACACCAGACTATCAGGCAGCTTTCCTCCCACAACACCTCCAACCGCCAACCCTTCAAATGACCGACAATTTCTGCCAATGGATCCCAAACTCCCGTATCTACCTAAAACTAGTTCCGGAACCCTATCGCAAGCTAGCCCTCTGCGCACTTCTTGCGCCTGACGTGGCCTACCAAGTAGACGGCCTCGCCCCCTACCCCTCGCCCCATACTGGCAGTATTTGGAAGCTTAAGAGCAGCTGTTCCAGTCCAGTTCGGGCACTACGGACGCCTATTTCAAACTGCTCAATCGCACTCAGCGGGACGGGGAGTGCCTGCGCGACTTTTATATCGCTCTTAAACACCTCTCGTTCCAGGCCTTCCCGCCTCAGGGCAACGAAGAGTTCACATTTAGCGTGTTGCTACGTGGAATCCGCGACCCCAACCTCGCCCACATTTTCACGAGGAACCCTCCGTCTAACGCTAAGGAGGCAATCGCCTGCGCGTCAGCGGCTTAGCCTCAATTCCTCCTTGCTTTCGCAAACCCAATTGTCAATGCACCGCAACTGCGAGGCCCACCCCAGGGATCCCCACTCCATCACAACTGACGTTCACGATTCCAAAACTCGAAGCTCCTCCCACGAGGTACGCACGCCCTACTCCCAGAAACCCAGACTGCCACTATTGCTCCCGATTCGACAGACACGCCAGAGCGTGTGGCCACAACAAAGGTTACTAGAACGTTACTTTTATTTGTTCTAACCCAACTCTCAACGAGATTTAAACCGCTCACTATTTAATAATAATAATAATTGTAGTGGCTTTATTGAGGTCACGAGGACCAAAACTTTCAGCATTAAAAAAGGCAGGATAACAAATATTCGATGCGAAAATTTTCTTGTAGTTCCTGTTTAACCTGGTCTGGTGAGACTAAAAATCGGGACAAATAGGGAATGACCGAATTGCGATATGCCGCCGTTCTTGTTGGAATTGAACTGTATGGACGGCGCATTGGTCGAAGAGATTTACATTCCGATAAACTGGAATAGAGGGGATGGGAGGGGTCATTTAAAAGTCGAGCAGCGATTAATGAGCAGTTATTTAAGTGGCGTTCAACGATGATTTCTTTGATAGAGAGAATAAGCAGACCGCTAGAACACGAGATTATTTTAAAAAGTCGATGAAGGGTTCAAAATTCCGAGCATTTAAGGCCGGGGGAAATTACTGGGGAACAATATACAATCAGAGGAATTATACAGGCATGCACGAAGGTTTTTATATGGCTCGAGCTCAAACCAAGTCTCCTGAATCGGCGAACAAGGAAGCAAAGACGGCGGCTTTTACCAAAGACAACATCGACATGATCACTCCACGATAACCGACTGTTAAAAATCACCCCGAGATACTTCGATTTTGGGCTCGAAGCGAAGTTATGTAGTGAAGACATTTTGGGGGGTTGGGCAGCGACAGCGGCTGTCAGGGAAACTGTGATATGGATGCATTTTGATGCATTCAGCAAAAGATCATTCTTGGAAGACCACTCGAGTACCTCAGTGACTGCCTGCCCGAGCTGTTGAGAATCACCCTGCGTCTTGCATGGATGGCACAAAGTCAGGTCATCCGCGTATTTTATTAGTGTCGCGTCGTTAGGGGACCGAAGGCTCGACGTGTAGTAGTTGAACAGGAAAGGAGATAGCACAGCGCCTTGGAGTACACCGCAGTTATTTGGCAAGGAGGATGAGGCTTCATTTCCGACTCTGACATGTTGACGTCGATTGGAAAAATATTTTTTAAACCAATAAATCAACCATCCTTCAACGCCATCTTCAAGTTGTTGAGAGAGGATGCGGGAGCGTGAGATAGTGTTGAAGGCAGAGGAGAAGTCCAAGAATACTCCCTTCACGGCTTTCGCTCCGGCATCAAGTGAAGAGTGGAGTGTGTGCAATAACGTAGCCACGGCGTCCAGAGTGCTTCTATTTGATTTATAAGCAAACTGGAAAGGGTCATCGGCAGCTTTAAGCGTGTCATCTAATTAAGAGAGGAGGTGCTTCTCAATCACTTTTAACCACACGAATGAGTTTGCAATAAGTCTGTACTTCACAAGTCCATCGGAGCCATTGGCCGGTTTCGAAATGGGTGTTATAGCGACGTCTCTCTATTCCGAAGGAAAGGAACATTCCCCTAACGAATGATTTACAAGCTGGGTCACAATTGGAGAAATCTCGCGGTGACAAATTTTAAGAATCGCGGGGGCGACCCTGTCGGGACCAGCTGCGGTGGAGTTTTTGAGGCCAGCCGAAATTTTGGAGATAGAGGATTCGTGAGCGGGCATGAAAGCGCTGGGATTAAGAGATCCAACCAGAGGTACCGCGGAATGGTCAGCGGATTTGAAGATAAAGCCATCGTTCAGAGCACTAAGGTCAGGGGCACCACTTGGTAGATATGGGCGGCGGGTTCCTGTCAATCTGTTAAGATTTTTCCAGAGGTCACCGGGTTTTGATGTTCTGAACAGCTCATCTACAAATATTTTGTTAAGGCGATTTACCTCAGCTGTGATCTGTATCGAAATTGGTTTAATTTCTCGATACCTCCCCTGTTGACAAAGTCTTTCCTTTTTTTGTTTCAGTCGTTTCAATAATGGAGAAGATATTACACGAGGGGTGAGGGATAGTTCCGTGAGTGGACAATGCGTATCGTAAAAAAATTCGAGATAACTATTGATATTGTCGATGTCTTTATCGAAGTGAGAATCCTCGAAGACTGGAAGAATGCTGGGTAAGCAGTCTAGCTCCCTATAAGATACTGGCGCAGCCGTCTCCATTATCAATGAACGAATTCTGCGTTGTTCACGACGTATCCTATCCCAATTTCCCCAAATACAAGTCGTAGCCGCGAATAACTCCCACCTTACGATTAACGGTTCTGCTACAATTCCCGTCACTCTCAATGGCCGGACATTCCACCACCTTTTTTAAGTCTCCCCCGAGATCAAGTGGAACGCAATTCTTGGCTGTGATTTCTTGAGGAAAAATGTACGGGCTATTAATTTCTCCAAAACCCCAAAATCTCTACTCTTGACCAACGACAAGGAGACGCGCGACCTCAGTGGAGTAGATTTCAGCCACCCCCACCCACTGAACCCTCTTCCATCGAGCAGATCCTACTCCACAACATCCTTGAGACCGACCGCCAGTCCCTTTACAAGGCGTTGGTTCCGTTCACAAACGTTTTCACTTGGGCAGACCAGGCCATTGGACGGACCAATGTCGTACAACACCGGATAGACACAGGTTCTGCAATCCCCCAACACCTTCATCCGCGAAGGATACCCTTCCACCTCCGCGACGAACTCAACACAATCGTCGACAACATGCTACAACAAGGCATTATCAGACCCTCGAACTCCCCGTGGGCCGCCCCGTCAACCTAGTAAAGAAAAAAGAAAACTCCCTCAGGCTGTGCATCGACTACAGGCGCCTTAACGCCGTCACAACCAAAGACGCTTTTCCCCTACCTCGTATGGATGACTTGTTAGCAGTCATGGCGCATCTGAAGTACTTAACATCTCTGGAACTCTCCTCCAGCTACTGGCAGATTGAAGTACACCCTAAAGACCGTGCAAAAACGGCTTTCGCCTAGCGGACTCTGCGAGTTTACCACTCTCCCTATGGGCCTTGTTAACGCGGCGGCAACGTGCCAACGCTTGATGCAAAGGGTTGCACCCTTCCCGCTGCCTCGTTTATCTAGACGACGTAATAGTGTAGGGCGCCACAGTCAGGTAACCATTGCGGAATCAAATAGAGGTGTTATCGCGGTATGCACGAGCAGGTTTGACGCTGAACCCCCGGAAATGCGTCTTTCTACAACCGCCAATCCGCTTTCTCGGTCACATTGTAGGCTACGACGGTCTCCAAACAGACCCCGCCAAGGTCATGGCCGTGAATGACTGGCCCCTTCCCTCTAACGCCGATGAAGTACGGTCTTGCTTAGGACTAGCCGGCTATTACAGATCCTTTATCCTAACCTACGCCTTCCTTGCCTTCCCACTAACACGTCTTACCGAGAAGTCACGCCCGTATCGTTGGACCCCCGACTTCGACCGCGCTTTTTACAATCTCAAAAAGGCTCTCACTGCTGCCCCAGTCCTCAGCTTCCTAGTACTTACCCGTGACGGCCCTCCGCTTTTTCTGGACACGGACGCCAGTAGCCATGCCATTCGCGGTGTCCTTGCACAGACCGGCGACGATGGCAAGGAACATGGAATCTAATATGTTAGCCGCACCCTCGACAAGGCTGAATGGAACTACAGCGCTACCCGTCGCGAGATGTTGGCACTGGTCTTCTAAACGAAACGGTTTGCCGCCTTTCTGAAAGGAAAACCCTTTATCATTCGGACAGACCACTCGACGCTATAACGGCTCCAACGTTTCCGAGAACCCGAAGGACAGGTAGCCTGCTGGCAAGAAATGTTATCCGACTTTGAGTTTACTGTAGTCCACCGACCTGGAAAATAACACATTAACGCCGACGCTCTCTCGCGCATTCCGATGCGCGAACCCCACAGCTGCCTCGTCTGTACCGACGTAGATGTCAACACGTTTACGGTATCGTCCTCTGCGCACACTTGGGCTGATCTGCAATCCAACGACCCCGACATCGGCCTTATTAACAATAGAATGGCCCAGTGTTGCACTTACTCGACAAAGAAACAAGTTGCGGGAGAAAGCCATGCATCTCAAACCTTGTGGTCGTTCTGGCATAATCTATCGGTGAAGGACAGAGTCTTCTTCTTCCAGTACGATCCTAACTCCCCGGTTCGTCTGGTGCTTCCTCCAGCCCACGCACGCGCCATCGTACGAGAACTTCACAATCAGCTAGGCCATGTTGGTCAGGGCAAACTGGACAAGGCCGCAAGAGATCGCTTCTGGTGCCCAAACCTCCGACAGGAGATCGGCCTTGTATGCCAGGAATGTGAAACCCGTAGATGCGTCAAGCAATCCAACAGCACCCCTAGTGCACCTCTCCAACCCATCGCTTCAGGCTATCCCAATCAGCGACTCGGAGTGGATATCGTCAGCCCCTTCCCTCAATCCCGGACTTGTTACCGGTACCTGCTCGTCATGGTTTATTTCTTTTCTAAATGGGCCGAAGCCGAACCACTTCCTGACCAGACAGCATACTCCGTCGCCGATGCTATCGTACGCGCCTGGGTTACTAGGATTGGCGTCCCATACCGTATCCACTCTGACCAAGGGTCCAACTTCGAAAGCAACCTGGTCCACGACCTGTGTAACAAACTCGGCATCATCAAAACTAGGACAACGCCATACTACCCGCAAGGTAATGGCCAAACGAAAAGGACCAACAAATCTCTCTTGTCCCTCCTGCGTGCTTTCATTGACACCTCGAATAACGATCTGTGGGACACTCTAATGCCTCACTGCCTCCTGGCACCTTCATCGAACACTGAAGTCCTCCCTCATGGCTCAGGATGACCGAGAACATTGGGTACACAATTTGCCTTTCGTCCTGCTTGGCATTCGTGTCGACTTTTAAACCTGACGTCGACTCCTGCCCGGCGGAATTAGTCTACGGTGCAACTCTCCGCTTACCGGTTGAGTTTGTTAACCCAGGAGCAGCTGGGCCCTCCCTGTTTGTCTCCGATGTTCTTCAGAGGCTACGCAATTTTGCTTGGAGTGTTCGGCTTAAAGAAACCAGACCCCAGAAGTCAGGCTCCCAGGTCAACCCACAACTGCAAAATAGCACCCACATTTTTCTCCGTTGTTATGGAGTCCGTCGTCTTCTTGAACCACCATATGATGGTCCTTTTTCGGTACTTTCCCGTTCGGATAAAACGTTAAAAATATCCATCAATGGACGCCATGAAACGATTTCAATTGATCGATTCAAGAATGCTTTCGTCGAAACATTCTTTTTCAATACTATTCCAATTCGCAATCCGCACGAACTGACTGGCCAACAGAACGACGCGATTTTATCAGGAAAATCTATTGTGCCATCTTCATGCCCCTGCTAGAATCAGTCCGGAGCCGACTGACGCAATTGCGACCACCCGAACACAAAGCGGTCGCGTCAGCCGCATCTACAAAACGTTGCCCGTAAACTTGCGTCCCCACCAGCCATCCTTATTGCATCTCTGCCCCTGTCGACGAAGAGTCTAAGAGGGGAGCCCTGTAGTGACCTTTCAACCCCCCTGTTTTTAAGACACAAGAACCGCCGACTAAACGTTATGCCTTTGTATTATTAAATCAAGAAAACAATCTTGATTAAACTTTGGTTTGCGTTCTCTTTCATTATCCTTTTTAGATGCGTATGTCATAAAAAGGTTTAGCGGGTTAAGTTATCGTCGAACTGCAAATCAAGACAAGCCTCCCATCCACGCTGCCGCTAGTCGAGTTAAGCGAGTATGCTTACCGAATTTTCGCAGCTAACCCAGGTCATCTATCAGTCGCCGCTGTGACAACACCCCAACAGACTCTCACTAACGACGA
>JAPUBX010001127.1:0-15688 GCA_028672205.1 Proteocephalus fallax | reverse complement strand
AAAAAATACAATTTCATTTTTTGACTTCAAACACCAGTAAACTTTACAGCAATAAAGAACCACAGCCCTAATAACAATAAACACGACATATTATCTATGCAATTGGTATTGATAGGAAATTCAATGACTGTCAATGCTGGATAATCGGAACGTCTAACGATTATGGTTTCCGATATGCTCAACAGATCAACAAAAGACTTTCTGATGACCACGAAGTCCAACACTCATAACATAATTACTAGTACACCTGGTCTCAATACCATAGTAATTTACAACAATTACAATTCCCAGAATATTCTGTTTACTTGTGATTATTCAGTAGCACGCATTTATTTATCTAATTTTACCCACCAAAACCACTCAAATTTAATAATATTCATCGAATGTGGCAATTGTTTTTTTCCCATTATATTGACGCATTTCCCCTTCTTATGCAGACCTTTGTGGCTGCGTTTGAAGTTCGAAATCCGATTAAAGTTACGACCTTTTGTTCCTTTAAAAGCTAGATAAAAATCTGTTTGAACAATGTATTTGATATATTCAAATCATACGGCGGGCTATTTGGGGGGTTCCCTGTCGATGTCAACGACGACGGCGCCTTCGATCCACTGGAGAGCGTCCGGACAACCGGCAATGCGACGCCACGTGAACCGCGTCAAATCGGCCTGCAAATAAGCACAAAATGACAACAATTACAAGGGAGAATCTTTGTCGGCGTGTTGATAAAAATGTAAGCAGAAACGCAGTAAATAACAAAACCCCGCGGTTTCCACGGTTTCAAGGCCAATGCGTCGTCAGTCGTCCGGCAACAAAGTAGAAGCGCATGAAAGGCGAATGAAACGTGAAAAAATCTCACTTCGGTTGTGTCGGCGACGAATTCCTCAATTTGCGATTTGCCATCGCGAAGGCCAAGACATTCTTTAAAGTGAATGAGAAAAAAGAAAGAATTGAGTGTCGCAGATGATAAAAATCATAAAAATTGTTTCCATCACGACATCGACATGGACATACCGAAAGCGAGCAGACGGTTCTGGTGGATTGCCAGGCGGACCCACCGGATGTGTTGAGCACCACCGCTGATTGGGTTGAGGTCAGTCCACTGGCCGGGGTCACCGACTGCTCGCGGCGGCGTCAGCATCTCCACAGAGTCGCAGCCCTCACCGGCCACAGCTAAAATGCGCCCTGCGAAGAGAGCGATTCCGTGGTCGCAGCGCGCGTGGTGCATTGGCGCCAATTCGATCCAGCGCAGCGCATCTCCGTCCGCCACCCCAAGACTCAGAAGCTACACGTCGGACAGGTTACCGCCATCGTCATCTACTCCCCCAGTCAAGATGAGATGCGGTGCGTTGGGCAGAAAGGCGCCGCAATCGTCGTCTCTAGACATGACAATCGCGGCTGCCTGGCTGCGTGCTCGCTTGAGTGGTGGCAGTGGTCGCCAGGAATGGACTGCAAGCAAAAGAGAAGAAGAAGAAGAGGAAGAATAACGACAACAGCAACAACAATGCAACAAACAACAACAACTCACCTTCCTTCCACCCAGCGCTCGCAGCTCGACAGGCAATCGCTTCCTCCCTCTCCACCACAGACAAACAGATCGTTTGCGGACGCGGCCACAGCTGCTGATTGGCGAGGGGTCTCGAGTGGTGGCGCCTGCGTGACGCGTCCCGTCCGGCCATCGATCACCGTGACTGTTGGGAAGACATCGTCATTGCTGCACGATTCTCCACCCACGCAGTAGACGTTGCCTGAAAGACCAAATACAACGGCGATGTGTGACCTTTCTGGCTTGCGAGACAAAACGAAAAGGTCGCGACAGAAGACGACTCACCGTTGAGACTGACAACGCCGCGATCATAGAGAAACGGGAAACGAACGTCCATTTTCCCGTCTTCCTCGAACTGCGGCAAAGTCGTCAGACACGCGATTTTGCCGTCTCCGCCTCTCGCCCGGCCGTAGACGAGGAGTCGTTTGGTGCTGCTCTTCTTCGCCTTCCTTACTGCCTGGGAAAAGAGTTTCCTACAAGGCAAACAAACAAAGATGCCACAGAAACCAACGCCAGAGAGAGAGAAGGGAAACTGGAACCACTGAAGACTCACTCGCAGTCAACGTTCCGTCCAAAATGGAAGAATCCGTCATTAAACTCATCGACTGCCCCTTGAGACAAATCGGCTACATCGATGCAGCCAAGAAGACGAGTAAACGCGGCCACCAGTTCCCCATTTCCCTCCAATTCCTTCTGGTTCTTCTCCCCCCAGACGCAGATGAGCCGAAAAAGGTCGTCCGCTCTCGAAGTGGACGCCTTGACGAAACTCACGAGTTCCTCTACGCCGAATTGTCCGCGTTTTCTGAATGCGTTCAGTTCGCCCACCAATGAGGTTGCGGCCTGGACAGTTTGTTGTGCAGTTGCCATGTCAAGATGCTTTGTTGAGTGGTTGAATGTTTGGAGCTGCAAAAGTGGACGCATTTTATAGCGTTTCGGGGGTGTGGGCGTCGTGCGTGCGCAGTGCTCAGGTGCGCGCGTGCACGTCTGCGCAACCAATCAGCAGCGCGAATTGCTGCATTGTTCGCTGTTACAATTGCAAAGTTAATTAAATCGGTTAATGCATGACTCAGCCAGACCAATCAGCGTTTAATTCACTTAAGCAGCAACACAGAAAAACGGCGATAGATAAAATAGGAAGATGAGAATTTATCTGTTTGAATCTGAGTCAAGTTAGTGCAGTTAAACAAGACGTGATGAGTCTGTTCAGAAGCAGTCAGCTTATTGAAAACCTGCAAATTAAAAAAATAAAGTCACAGTTTGCAAAGGGAATTCCGATTGAATCAGTTTCTTCGACAAGTTTTAAATAATAATAATAATATTCGCTCTATTTTGGTCACGAGGACCAAAACTGTCAGCATTAGAATTAACAGTAAACAAAGATGTTAAAGGACGTCACGATTCTTCGTAGAAAATGCAGAATAAGTTAAGAAGAATAAAATAAGTAACATCGAGATAAATTTGCAAGAAAGGCCAATTTAACCCACGAAGTATATAAAGTTTGGCAAACGGGAAATGGCGGCCATTGAAAGGCGCAGATAAAAAGAAAAAATTCTTTGTTCCTTTATCATAGTGGATGAAATTTGTCTGATTCTTAGAAACCTTGGTATAAGTGAACGACTAACGTAGTGAGAACCGATGGAATAATTTCTTTAAACCCATACAAATAGCATCGAATCAGCATCGGTGAAAAAAAAAAACACGAACGGCTTTAATAAATCGTCAATTTAAGGGTTTACGCCAGACATCCTATGGTTCGATTTAATAAGACGATTTTAATTATTGTAATTCTTTTTCGTCTTTGTTCTAAGCCGGACCACCTGGCGGCCGAATGTGCACGTTGAGTTCACAAATCGCACGCGGCTGTTTATTCGCAACTGCAAAATTATCGATCGGTTGCGATTGCGTTGAGTGAAATCGATCGCTCTGTAATTCGTATGTTGCCCAGTCGGTTTATCCGGTTGAAATGCAAATAAGTGCGGCGATTCAATTAAATGTGCAATTTAGATAATTAATTAGTAGCAAATCCGCTTTAAATATATTAAGCCGGTCAGATGACGAATATATTCAGAGGCTTCCTGGTCCCAATTGCTTTTGTTCCTGAAAGCCGAATATTAGGAATCTATAGATGTCGAGGGTGATCACTGCATTTAATTCTCGGGTTTTGGTTCGATATTGCTTCGATCTGCGATTCTCACATGCTTGGTGTATCAATTAGCACAGAGGCGGGTTTTTTCCAACTGGGTGTGTTTCACGCAGAGCATGATTCAAAGTGATGACGTTATTGTAAGGCTTCACCGAATAGATGTAAGCTTGGCTTTCAACATGGAAGCTGGAATGAACGTGCTTGTTCAAATCTGATTGATGACTCTCGTGTGTGCGCGTTAAACAATGGCGAATGCTCGAGTGAACTCGTGTTGGTTAAAAATGAGGAGAAGAAATAAGTAGATTAATTCATTACAGAAAAGATACAAAATTGTTGGCCTTTAATTTAGTAATAAAGACACACATCCTGGAGACCTGGATCTGGAGGCGGAAGGGGAAATGGTGATAGAGGACGAGGATCTGGAGGATGAGGAGGAGGAGGAGGAGGAGATGGTAATGGTGAAAGAGGAGTTGGAGTTGGAAGAAGAGTTGGAGGAGGATCTGGAGGCGGAGAAGGAGATGGAAATGGAGGAAGATTAGTTGGAAGAGGATCGGGACGAGGAGGAGGAGGCGGAGGATGAGGAGATGCTGATGGAGATTCTGGACGAGGAAAATGAGGAGGACGATCGGGAGGTAGGAGGAGATGGTGATGGAGGAAGAGGAGTTGGAGGAGGATCTGGAGGAGGATGATGGTGAGGAAGAAGATCTGGAGGCGGAGGAGATGGTGATGGAGGAGTCGGAAGAGGATGATGAGGAGTTTGAGAAGGAATCGGAGGAGGAGGAGGGAGGAGGAGGAGGAGGAGAAGAAGGAGGAAAAGGACGAGATGGAGGAGAAAGAAGAAGAAGAAGAAGAAGAAGAAGAAGAAGAAAGAAGAGAAAAGAAAAAGGAAAAACAGGAGTTGAATGAGGAGGAGGAGGAGGAGGAGGAGGAAGAAGAGGCGTTGGAAGAGAAGTCTGGAGGGAGGAGGAGGAGGAGGAGGAGGAGGAGCACGAGGAGCACGAGGAGACGAGGAAGAGGATCTGGAGGCGGAGGAGGAGAGTGGTGATGGAAAAAGTGGAGTTGGAGGAGCATCTGGAGTTGGAGGGAGGATCTGGAGGCGGCGATGGTGATGGAGGAAGATGAGTTTGAGGAGGATCTTGACATGTAGGAGGAGGAGGAAGAGGAGGAAGATGAGCAAGAGGAGCACGAGGAGGAGGATCTGGAGGCGGAGGAGGATGATGGTGATGGAAGAAGAGGAGTTTGAGGAGGATCTGGAGGAGGATGATCGTGAGGAAGAGAATCTGTAGGCGGAGGAGGAGATGGTAGAGGAGGAGTTGGAGGAGGAGAAGGAGGAGGATGACGGGGAGATGGTGATGGAGGAAGATGAGTTGGAGGAGAATCTGGAGGCAGAGGAGGAGATTGTGATGGAGAAAGAGAAGTTGGAGGAGAATCTGGAGTTGGGGAGGATCTGGAGGAGGAGTGGGAGATGGTGATGGAGGAAGATGAGTTGGAGGAGTAGAAGGAGGATGATGGTAAGGAGGAGGATCTGGAGGCGGAGGAGGAGATGGCTGATGGAGAGAAGAGAAGTTGGAGGAGAATCTGGAGTTGGAGGAGGATCTGGAGGAGGAGAGGAGAATGTGATGGAGGAAGATGAGTTGGAGAAGTAGAGAGGAGGATGATGGTAAGGAGGAGGATCTGGAGGCGGAGGAAGAGATGGTGATGGAGAAAGAGAAGTTGGAGGAGGATCTGGAGGATTGGAGGAGAAATCTGGAGGCGGAAAAAGAAGATGGTGATGGAGGACGATAAGTTGAAGGAGGATCTGGACAAAGAGGATGAGTATGAGGATCTGGAAGCGAAGAAGGAGATGGTGATGGAAGAAGAAGAGTTGGACGAGGAGAATTATGATGGTAAGGAGGAGAATCTGGAGGCGGAGGAGGAGATGGTGATGGAGGAAGAGGAGTTGGAGGATTATGGTGAGGAGGAGGAGGAGGATCTGGAGGCGGAGGAGGAGATAGTGATAGAGGACGAGGATCTGGAGGATGAGGAGGAGGAGATGGTAATGGTGGAAGAGGAGTTGGAGGAGGGAGTTGGAGGAGGATCTGGAAACGGAGAAGGAGATGGTAATGGAGGAAGATTAGTTGGAAGAGGATCTGGACGAGGAGGAGGAGGCGGAGGAGGAGGAGATGGTGCATGAGAATCTGGACGAGGAAAATGAGGAGGACGATCGGGAGGCAGAGGAGGAGATGGTGATGGAGAAAGTGGAGTTGGAGGAGAATCTGGAGGAGGATGATGGTGAGGAAGAAGATCTGGAGGCGGAGGAGATGGTGATGGAGGAGTCGGAAGAGGATGATGAGGAGTTTGAGATGAAAAAGGAGGAGGAGGAGGAGGAGGAGGAGGAGGAGAAGGAGGAGGAGGACGAGATGGAGGAGAAAGAAGAAGAAGAAAAAGAAGAAGAAGAAGAAGAAGAAGCAGAAGAAAAAAAAAGAAAAAAGAAGAGGAGTTGGAGGAGGATGATGATAAGGAGGAGGAGGATCTATAGGCGGAGAAAAAGGTGGTGATGGAGGAAGAGGAGTTGGAGGAAGATCTGGACGAGGAGGATGAGTATGAGGATCTGGAGGCAAAGAAGGAGATGGTGATGGAAGAAGAGGAGTTAAACAAGGAGGATGATGGTGACGAGGAAGAAGAAGATCTGGAGGCTGAGGGGGAGATGGTGATAGAGGACCAGGATCTGGAGGATGAGGAGGAGGAGGAAGAGATGGTAATGGTGGAAGAGGATTTGGAAGCGGAGAAGGAGATGGTAATGGAGGAAGATTAGTCGGAAGAGGATCTGGACGAGGAAGAGGAGGCGGAGGAGATGGTGATGGAGATTCTGGACGAGGAAAATGAGGAAGACGATCGGGAGGTACGAGGAGATGGTGTTGGAGGAAGAGGAGTTGGAGGAGGATCTGGAGGAGGATGATGGTGAGGAAGAAGATCTGGAGGCGGAGGAGATGGTGATAGAGGAGTCGGAAGAGGATGATGAGGAGTTTAAGAAGGAAAAGGAGGAGGAGGAGGAGAAGAAGGAGGAGGAGGACGAGATGGAGGAGAAAGAAGAAGAAGAAGAAGAAGAAGAAGAAGAAGAAGAAAGAAGAAAAAGAAAAACAGGAGTTGAATGAGGAGGAGGAAGAGGAAGAAGAAGAAGAGGCGTTGGAAGAGGGTCTGGAGAATGAAGAGGAGGAGGAGGAGGAAGATGAGCGTAGTGGCGTGCGCTTGTAATCTAGCAACCTGGAGGCCGGGTGGCGGAAACTGTCTCGCGCGCGTTATGGACAAGGCCTTCTATGGCCGCCATTACCTCGTTGTTATTTCCTCCATTTCTGTTAAACATTAAAATGCTGAAAGTTCTGGTCTGTGTGACCTTAATAAAGCGTAAACATTATTATTAATATTATTATTATGAGCACGAGGAGCACGAGGAGAACGAAAATCTAGAGGCGGAGGAGGAGACGGTGATAGAAAAAGTGGAGTTGGAGGAGGATCTGGAGTTGGAGGAGGATCTGGAGGCGGAGATGGTGATGGAGGAAGGTGAGTTGGAGGAGGATCGTGACATGTAAGAGGAGGAGTATAAGGAGGAGGAAGAGGAGCACGAGGAGCACGAGGAGGAGGATCTGGAGGCGGAGGAGGATGATGGTGATGGAAGAAGAGGAGTTTGAGGAGTATTTGGAGGAGGATGATCGCGAGGAAGAGGATCTGTAGGCGGAGGAGGAGATGGTGAAGGAGGAGTTAGAGGAGGAGAAAGAGGGTGAGGGGGAGATGGTGATGGAGGAAGATGAGTTGGATGTGAATCTGGAGGCAGAGGAGGAGATTGTGATGGAGAAAGAGAAGTTGGAGGAGAATCTGGAGTTGGGGGAGGATCTGGAAGAGAAGGGGAAGATGGTAATGGAGGAAGATGAGTTGGAGGAGGAGAAGGAGGATGATGGTAAGGAGGAGGATCTGGAGGCGGAGGAGGAGATGCTGATGGAGAAAGAGAAGTTGGAGGAGAATCTGGAGTTGGAGGAGGATCTGGAGGCGGAAAAAGAAGATGGTGATGGAGGAAGATGAGTTGGAGGAGGATCTGGACGAGGAGGATGAGTATGAGGATCTCGAGGCGAAGAAGGAGATGGTGATGGAAGAAGAGGAGTTGGACGAGGAGGATGATGATGGTGAAGAGTAGGATCTGGAGGCAGAGGGGGAGATGGTGATAGAGGAAGAGGAGTTAGAGGATGAGGAGGAGGATAATGGTGAGGAAGAGGATGAGGAGGAGGAGGATCAGGAGGCAGAGGGGGAGATGGTGATAGAGGACGAGGATGAGGAGGATGAGGAGGAGAAGGAGGAGGAGATGGTAATGGTGGAAGAGGAGTTGGATTTTGAGGAGGAGTTGGAGGAGGATCTGGAAACGGAGAAGGAGATGGTAATGGAGGAAGATTAGTTGGAAGAGGATCTGGACGAGGAAGAGGAGGCGGAGGAGGAGATGGTGATGGAGAATCTGGACGAGGAAAATGAGGAGGACGATCGGGAGGCAGAGAAGGAGATGGTGATGGAGGAAGAGGAGTTGGAGGAGGATCTGGAGGAGGATGATGGTGAGGAAGAAGATCTGGAGGCGGAGGAGATTGTGATGGAGGAGTCGGAAGAGGATGATGAGGAGTTTGAGAAGGAAAAGGAGGAGGAGGAGGAGGAGGAGGAGGAGGAGGAGAAGGAAGAAGAGGACGAGATGGAGGAGAAAGAAGAAGAAGAATAAGAAGAAGAAGAAGAAGAGAAAGAGAAAGAAGAAGAAGAAAAAGAAAAAAGAAGAAGAGGAGTTAGAGGAAGATGATGATGAGGAGGAGGAGAATCTATAGGCGGAGAAGGAGATGGTGATGGAGGAAGAGGAGTTGGAGGAGGATGATGGTGAGGAAGAAGATATGGAGGCGGAGGAGATGGTGATGGAGGAGTCGGAAGAGGATGATGAGGAGTTTAAGAAGGAAAAGGAGGAGAAGGAGGGGAGGAGGAGAAGAAGGGGGAGGAGGACGAGATGGAAGAGAAAGAAGAAGAAGAAGAAGAAGAAGGAAAAAAAGAAGAAAAAGAGGAGTTGGAGGAGGATGATTATCAGGAGGAGGAGGATCTATAGGCGGAGAAAGAGATGGTAATGGAGGAAGAGGAGTAGGAGGAGGATAATGGTGAGGAAGAAGATCTGGAGGCGGAGGAGCAGATGGTGATGGAGGAGTCGGAAGAGGATGATAATATGGAGTTCGAGAAGGAAAAGGAAAAAGAGGAGGAGAAGGAAACCGAGGAGGAGGAGGATCTGGAGGCGGAGGAGGATGATGGTGATGGAAGAAGAGGAGTTTGAGGAGTATTTGGAGGAGGATGATCGTGAGGAAGAGAATCTGTAGGCGGAGGAGGAGATGGTAGAGGAGGAGTTGGAGGAGGAGAAAGAGGATGAGGGGGAGATGGTGATGGAGGAAGATGAGTTGGATGTGAATCTGGAGGCAGAGGAGGAGATTGTGATGGAGAAAGAGAAGTTGGAGGAGAATCTGGAGTTGGGGGAGGATCTGGAAGAGGAGAAGGAGATGGTAATGGAGGAAGATTAGTTGGAAGAGGATCTGGACGAGGAGGAGGAGGCGGAAGAGGAGATGGTGATAGAGAATCTGGACGAGGAAAATGAGGAGGACGATCGGGAGGCAGAGGAGGAGATGGTGATGGAGGAAGAGGAGTTGGAGGAGGATCTGGAGAAGGATTATGGTGAGGAAGAAGATCTGGAGGCGGAGGAGATTGTGATGGAGGAGTCGGAAGAGGATGATGAAGAGTTTTAGATGGAAAAGGAGGAGGAGGAGGACGAGGAGAAGGAGGAGGAGGACGAGATGAAGGAGAAAGAAGAAGAAGAAGAAGAAGAAAAAAAGAGAAAAAAGAAGAAAAAAGAGGAGTTGGAGGAGGATGATGATAAGGAGGAGGAGGATCTATAGGCGGAGATGGAGATGGTGATGGAGGAAGAGGAGTAGGAAGGTGATAATGGTGAGGAAGAAGATCTGGAGGCGGAGGAGGAGATGGTGATGGAGGAGTCGGAAGAGGATGATAATATGGAGTTCGAGAAAGAAAAGGGAAAAAGAGGAGGAGAAGGAGGACGAGGAGGAAGAGGAGGAGTTTTGGAAGGAAAGGAGGAGGAGGAAGAAGAAGAAGAAGAAGAAGAGGAGTTCGAGGTGGATCTGGAGGAGGAGCACGAGGACGACGAGGAGGAGGATCTGAAGGCGGAGGAGGAGATGGTGATGGAAGAAGAGGAGTTTGAGGAGGTTCTGGAGTCGGAAAAGGAGATGGTGATGGAAGAAGAGGAGTTGGAGGAGGATCTGGAGGAGGATGATGGTGAGGAAGAGGATCTGGAGGCGGAGGAGGAGGCGGAGAAGGAGGCGGAGGAAAAGGAGAAGGAAGTGACAGTAGGAGGATCTGGAGGCGGAGATGGTGATGGAGGATGAAGAGTCGGAGGAAGAAGAGGAAATGGAGTGGAGGAGGATCTGGACAAGGTAGAACGAAAAACTGTTCAAAATTCGACTCAATCAACATACTTCCGCATAAACTAACTGCTGTAATGTTCGGGGATAAAAGTTCCTCTAAATTCAAGAACTCACCGATCGGGAACTGTGGGCGTAAAAGGGCAGCACCTCTGCAAGACCCCAGGCACCAGAAACTGGCGCTTTCATCAGGCAGACCATTGTCGTCGGCTAACGCCTCGAAGGTTTGGTAGGCCGTGTAAAGCCTGTAGAGATTGCTGTGGGAGTTACGAACGCCGGGCCGGCGGACTCCACCGCTGCGTCAAAACAAAAGATTTCATTCACCATAATGTGTGCGCATTCTTTTGATGAGGTTGAGTTCCTAAATCGCAACTGCCAGAAATTATCAAAGACGTCGAGTTAAATCGATCACTTTGCCAAATGCGAGTGGTGAATCTGATAAAAAGGAAATGAGCGGAATAATTCGGTTTAATGGCTTATTTTTATAATTAATCAGTAGAAAATCAGCTCAAGACATGTTCGGCTACTCAGATGAGATTTAATTAATATTTAGCAGTAGAAGGGGACAATTAGATTCAATTACATTTTCCAGCTAAAAACGATTAAAAACGGTAGTTGCTAATGTCAATGCTTTAAAAACCACAGTAAGCATTATTACATTCGTCTAAAATGCTCTGAAGCCTGCAGTGCTAACAGCAATGGGTTATTTCCATCAGGCAATTCTTCAAGGTCAAGGTGTGATTGTGGCGCTACCATGAAATTAGATTAAGTTGTGCTTGTTTCGAAGAGTTTTACGAATCCGTCATTAAATGAAATTTTTCCAGGTCACTAAATCTTTTCAAAGAATCTTGCATTCATCGCAAGAAAGAGGAGGAGTTGGAAAAGGAGGATCTGGACGAGGTGAAGGAGGATTGGAGGCGGAGATGGTGATTGAGGAAAAGGGAGTTTGAGGAAGAGGGGGAGGATCTGGAGGCGACGAAGGAGATGGTGATGGAGGAGTTGGAAGAGAAGTTGAAGGAGGATGATGGTGAGGAAAAAGATCTGGAGGCGAAGGAAGAGATGATGATGGAGGAGTTGGAAGAGAATGATGATGAGGAGTTTAAGAAGGAAAAGGAGGAGGAGGAGGAGGAGTTGGAAAAGGAGGATCTGGACGAGGTGGAGGAGGATTGGAGGCGGAGATGGTGATTGAGGAAAAGGAGTTGGAGGAAGAGGGGGAAGATCTGGAGGCGACGAAGGAGATCGTGATGGAGGAGTTGGAAGAGGAGTTGAAGGAGGATGATGGTGAGGAAGAAGATCTGGAGGCGGAGGAGGAGATGTTGATGGAGGAGTTGGAAGAGGATGATGATGAGGAGTTTGAGAAGGAAAAGATGGAGGAGGAGGAGGAGGAGTTGGAAAAGGAGGATCTGGACGAGGTGGAGGAGGATTGGAGGCGGAGATGGTGATTGAGGAAAAGGAGTTTGAGGAAGAGGGGGAAGATCTGGAGGCGACGGAGGAGATGGTGATGGAGGAGTTGGAAAAGGAGTTGAAGTAGGATGATGGTGAGAAAGAAGATCTGGAGGCGGAGGAGGAGATGGTGATGGAGGAGTTGGAAGAGGATGAGGAGGAGGAGGAGGAAGACGATGAGGAGGAGGAGGAGGACGAGGAGGAGGAGGACGAGGAGGACGAGGAGGAGGAGGAGGAGGAAGACGATGAGGAGGATGAGGAGGACGAGGAGGAGAAAGAGGAGGAGTCACTTAATCTTTTAAAAAAATCGTGCATTCATCGCAAGGTGAAATCCAAGTTGCGTCCATAAAGATTGATCCATTTTACATGTCTTATATATTTTCGATAAACGACATCGTTTTGCATGATCATCACCCCTTCATATTTTTTAGACAACGCTTATCAGACGTGATCAAAAACGTGTAGTCGTTAGGGGTTAAAATAAAATATTTTCATAACCTTGGTTAACATACTTTTTTTTATGTGAATACCCGCTGCGTTACATACACAAGAAACCATCAGGAATTTGTGTGTAATCTCTGCCTGGATGTTACTTGAACATCCGTCACATTTATTCGTATGGACGGCATATCGTGAGGGGCCCACGGCATTTACTACCTCAAAAAGTGTAAGACATCTCTATCGCTGGCGATAAACCAACAAGTTCGGTTCAAAACACACCATTACCAACATAAAATAGATGCTCTTAAACGACAGTAACATATTTCTACTTCTAACAATGTCGTTAGTAGAACTCCTCTCATGGGGTTTACCAATCGTGAGAATCGGTTATTAAAATTGTGTTACAATATGTCATGTTACCGCAACAAAATGAAAAATTTTGCAATAGAAAGAGTCTTTTTTCATTACAACTGACGAAAATATGCTTTATCGGCTATTTAGGTAAGCACATTTGATCACAAATTACAGTCAAAAATACATTATCAACATCCTTGCCGTTACAAAAACCCGGTACAATGTTTACGACGACCCAATGTAGCCACTTCATTCGTATCCGTATTAAAAGGCAAATGTTCCTTTCAATTAAACAATGTCGTTGAATGCCTCTAGTTCAAAAATTAGCAACACCGGGAGTTCCACGTCAGCTGCTGCTGCTGTCCGGTAATCAATGGATGTTCCTGTACAGGTGATGTGGCTCAATGCTACGCTGCATGCTTCATTATTAGAACACTTGGCGATCCAACGACCGTCCATCAGTACAGCATACGAAGATGTCCGGTGAATATTCTAGCTACCACTAGCCTCTACTACTCTGGTGCCCATTTAGGGTAGCATTTGCAGTTGGGGGCTGTTGGGACCGACAACGCCATTCAAAACTATATTGAGGAATGCACTAGTAGGGATCCCCTGCTGCGCATGATGTGGCCGATTACACTTGGTGGGCGAAATGGAAATTTCGTCTTACCCGCGAAGAGCAGCTCGAGGTTGTTTGAGAACCGCCGAAATGATGGTTGTTTCTTCCGGCAGGGGCCGACCTTTTATGGAACCTGTCGATACCCCATACCTTTCAAGAGGAATTTAAGCGCCAGGTCAACGAAATGCTGCTCGCTGGGGTAATATAAGCCAGCGTGAGCCCTCTCGCGAGCCAGGTCATGTTCCACTGAAAAGCGATTGAACCTAGCGCCTCTGTGTCGATTACAGAAAACTGAACAGCCAAACCGTGAAGGTGGCGACACAACTTCCTAAGCCAAGGGACATAATGGCGAAACTGGGGGCTTTAGCCGTCTTCACTACGATGTGACCTAGCCAGTGGATATTGGCAGATCGGAGTAAATCCGAGGGATCGAAACAAGACAGCCCTTGTGACTCCGTGGGGGCATGCCTTTAGGACTCACCAACGCCACTGCCATCTTTCAAGGCGCCATGGACTCGCTGCTCAAGGAGCTAAAGTTCGCGTCCGCTTACATGTTAGACATAATCGTCTACTCAAAAATACGCGAAGATTACGTACGACAACTCCGGAACACGCTCCAGATACTGAAAGAGGCGGGTTTTCGAAAAAAACCTCAAAATGCCAATGGTTTCAAACAACTGTGAAATACGTCGGACATCTTATCTCCGCGGAAGGGGTAAGGGCTATCCCCGAATCAGCAACCTTCTTACTCAAATACGGAAAACCGACGAACGTAAAGGACATTCGGCGATTCCTTTGATTCGTAAAGTACTATTCCGAGTGCATTAATAGGCGAGCCGAGAAAGCCGAACCCCTATACCGACTAGTCGGGAAGAGAACGCCGTTTGTTTGGAGACAAGAACAGCAAAAAGCTTTCGATAGACCCAAGAAATTCGTCTGTAGCCCCCCAATAATCGCCCTCCCGGATTTCGAACCAGAATTTACAATCCGGGCTGATGCATCCCATACAGCCCTTGGGGGCCGTGCTCGAGCAGGAGAAGAAGGGAGCTTCCGTTTCGATTGGCTTTGCCCTACGAAGACTGAACGCGGCCGAGCACGAGTGTCTCGCGATCGTGTGGGCCATAAACATGGGACAAGGTCTACGGTGGTCACGGACCACAACCCCCTAGCGTTCCTGCACAGTTCCAAGGACGTCCACCACCGGATAGCACTGTGGCTGATGGCACTCCAGCGCCACGACTTCGTGCTGCAACACCAGGCGGGAAAATTAAACGTAGTCGCCGACGCGTTATCCAGGATGTCGGACGAGGACAAGACGCAACATACTACAGGACCCCTTTAGAAACCAGACGCAGACGTATCCAATTTCGCCGGCCTAGTTCACGCCGAGACCGAGTCGACCGAACCGATGACACCGTCTGAGGAAGAAAGCCTTACCCTGTTGCCCGACGCCGTACTCGGCCGCTTACAGAGAGAATCCGTTAAGGAACTCGGCGACCAATCAAAGTCGGTAAAAATTGGGAACCACAACTTCCATAGGCGGGGACATTTGTTCTACCGGCAAAACATGCACAAGGACCAGCCAAAAGAGCAGATCTACGGGCCTCCGACTGTGCGAAAGGCGATACAAGCACTCATGCACGACCAGAACGGACACTACGATTCCGCAAGAACGCATGACGCCGTCCGCGAACACTTCTACTGGCCCAGATATCTCGTGGACACCAAGAAGTACCTTAAAAATTGTCGCAGGTGCCCGGCGACCGCTATGCGAAGCGCAAAGATCCCCCTATGCCCTCTGGAACCACGCGAGCCCAACAACTTCGTCGAGTTGGACATAACAGGACCTATTACAGACCCAGACGACTCAAAATGGTACATGCAAAAGCAACCATAAACACAAGCAGACCAGAGATTGCCCGTATACTGCGGGACGATTAGTTCTGTCGGTACGGAGCCCCGAAACTGCACAACGATCAAGGGGCCAATATGAACGCACCGCAAGTACAAGAACTCTGCGACAGGTACGGAGTCCTCTACACAAGAAAGACCCCTTAATCTCCAATAAATGTACATCTTAATAAAATTCATATCCGTATTATAAGGCATTTGTTCCTTTAAATTAAACGCATACAAGCCGCTGGTGACAGGTGCATCAGTCGTTTCTCCCATTCATACAACTGAAAGAAAGCGATCAACAATCGACAGGGATCCGATTACCTTGGACAATGAAATCAATACACATTTGTTGGAGATCGTTACAGTCCAGATTGAACGCTCCAATTTTCTTGTTCGACAATCTGACTTCTTTCCTGTAGGCGATGCCGAGTACAATTTTAACTAAAATAAATCAAAAAAGAAACGAGAAGTATACCTGCTCGGAAAACGTTTCGAGGACAACTGGAGATGTCTTCCATCGCTTCTCGATTTGCTCATCAAGAAGAGGCCATTGCGTGGCTAGTACCAAGCGATGTGCGTGCGGCCTCCATGGACCTATGGGAGATGGAAATATAAAAAAATACCAGTAACGTTGCGCTTGCCGTTTTAAAACGTCGCCTATTCGCATGGAAAAGACAAAAATCTAAAAAATTCGCGATCGCTGCCAGAAAACGACGTCGCCAATTCGCATGGAACTTAACTCAAAGACTTCATGCATCCAGGCGGTTGCAAAC